>JAJQOW010001250.1:0-56910 GCA_037975125.1 Latrodectus hesperus
CTTATTTATATCTTTTTAATCATATTTATTTACTAACCGTTTAATATTTTTAAAATCAAACTACTTTTTCATGCTTAATTTTTTTAAGTGGTGGATATGCTGCTCACGAGACTGTTCAAAATTGAGAAGATTTTCAAAACATATTCTTAAATAAAAAGTTTGGTTAATCAGGGTAATCCGCCAACTTTGACGACAATTTTTTTTTAGTATGAATTTTCTTTTGTTGTGGTTTCCGGATTACTTTTTATGGTCGGCTTACTTTTTATGCGGATTCTTACTTCCGGATTACTTTTTATGGCCCCGAGGCCCTGCTAGACCTCCGTCGGGGAAAATCGAATCCTATGTTAATCCTATGGATAATATTTTAACGTTTCACAAGTGCTATTTTCATGATAGAAACTTCCGGTCTCTTGCAAATTACAAAAAACAGAGCTACTGTCACCTCGACGCCCATTTTTAGCGTTTAAAATTTTTTCAAATATTTTTAAAATGTCAAAATATCTCCATCCGAGTAAATTTCAACCAAATTCTAATTTCATTGAGGTTATACAAAATTTGGTTTAAAGATATTTCATTTTTTCTTCGTACAGTTACAAAATGAACATTTTCATTTTTTTTAAGCTAAAAATATTTTTGATTGCATTAATATTTCGATACGAATTTTTATTACAAATCAAACTCATTCTTATTTCTGAAAATCCATCTCTGTACACAACGCCACCTATGAAACTGGAAAATTTTTAACGCCAAATTTGGCTGATTTTTCTACTTCACTACGGTAACCTAAAGAAGGAGGAATTTCTGAGAAAAACTTCTCCCCATATGATTCCCGCTGTTTTAACATGTGGTTGGCAAACACTTCCAAATCGAGCAAGATGAATTAGCTTTTCTTACTCATGAAATAGAAAAGACATCTAGAAATAATGCATGTTAGATTTCTGTTTATTAGCGTTGGAAAAGTAACTATGATATGTACTTTTGAATCAACTTTGTTTATTTTCATTTAAGTAAATTTTAAAAATGAAATATTATAAACTGTTTTGTGTTACCTTGTTCAATTATATTATATACTACGATTTTTGAAATAAGACAGAATAATAAGAATATTTATTTTCGACTTATTTCATGAAGAAAAAAAATACAGTGTAAGGTATGATTAATAAGCATACGATACCAGCATACTAAAATATTGCGTCTCATAAGAAATTAAACATTTTAAATTTGAAAATCTATATATATCTTTGAAAAAAAATTGGGTTTGTAGTAAAACTTCAGCAGAAAAACATAATAGCATTTCAATAACCAAACAAATGATAACAATACATTACAACACACTACAATACAAATGACATCAATGCTCTTAGGGGAATCATTTTATGCCCACGAAATTTATATGAGAAGAATATTGTCTTGAGCAACGCAAATGACATTATTTTTGACAAAAAAGGAATAAAAGTAATAAAATATCAAAAGAATGAATAAATATCCTGAAGGCGATATAAAATATGTAACTGAAGTTATAGTATTGATGTTCGAGGAGAAATGCTTGAAAGAGAATATCAGGAAGTAAATTGAGAATCAATTAGATATGCTCAACGTGACTAGTCTAGAAATTGTGTGATTGAACGACTTTCATTCTCTGTATGGCTAATCACCTTGTTGTCACTAAGATGGGATACGCATTACAATACCGTCTCCAAACAGCTTTCTAATTCAGCCATTCCAAACTATTCAACCGCAAGATTCTGTTGAACATATAATTCACCTTGACGCATTTCTCAATTGATGTTGAATGCTATTTTCGGAAAATTCAAATTTCTCGTAAATTCATTCCAACACTTTTACCATTTTAAATGTAATTGGATCTTTTTCTCATTAATTAAACTCTGTAAAATTAGTCTATTTTAAACATGAAAAAATATTAGAAACTAGACCCTACGACGATTTGGAAGTCGAAAAAATAGAGTGTAAGAATCATTTGCTTGGAAATATGTGTAAGAAATTAAAAGAAGTAGCAAAAAACACAAAATCGGGTTATAATATAAATAACAGGAAACTGCTAGGGAAAAAATATTTTAATTTCTCCATTTTTAAAGAAACATTAGCTGTCAAAATCTTTATCAAATTTTGAGTTGTTTGTTCTTCTGTGTTAAATATCTAAAACAGGAAAGATGTGGTAGCCAGTGCCATTCATTGGCGTAAAAGAACTGCTAACCTTTGATCAAAAAATAGTTAATTTAAAAACAGATATAATAAATATCCCAAATCATGTGTTTGAAAATCATGAAACATGCAAAAAGTATTTTTGTAAGGAAAATGGTAAAAAAAGTGATCTTCAGCCCCTAAAAAGCGATGGTTTTTTATATAAAATATTAGAAATTTTAGATTCCTTAGCCCTGCATGCAAAAAGTCTATTGTATAACGCTAATACTAACATTGTAGAAGAATTTAATTCAATTGTTGCCAAGGTGTGGAAGAGAATGAACTATTGCAAAAGAATTCCTACCAAACAAGATGCTATGCTTCAATTCTTTCCCACAATACTAAAAAAAAATATATTGAAATGCACAAAGCACTTAACGAAAATAGCCCAGGTAAATACTGCTAGCAGTTTGAAAATAAAATAATAAATAAATTAAATAAAGCAAAAAATAAGTCAAAGCCTAGGAAATTAGCAAATATTTTTCCAGGTCCCGACAAAAATTATGGCCCAGCTGCTGAAAAGCCAGATATATCATATAATGAAAACGAGGAAAAAAATCGAAATTATTGACTAGTCTAGCTCTTACTTTGAAAGAAAGAGAAGATTTAGAAAGAGCTACTGTACTTCAAAGTGAGAATGCTGTTTGGAGAAAGGAAAGAAGAATTCGATTGACAGCGTCAAATTTTGGTGCTGTATGTCGGAAGTTACCTCTACAGGATGCCAAAATTTAGTGAAAACAATACTCTAATGTAAAAAATAAGCAATTTTACACGGGATTATTCATGAAAAAACTGCCATTCTCGAACTAGAAAAAGAAATAGGACTTAAAATAGAACCATGTGGGAAATTTATAGATAAAAATTTGCCTCATTTAGCTGCCACGCCAGATGGAATAATTTGCAAAGAGGGTATTGTTGAAATTAAATGCCCTTATACATGTCGTGATATACATCCCAATGAATTTATAAAGAAATCTAAATTCAATTTCTGGCAAAAAGATAGAAAAACAAAAGAAATTAATGGCATAAATAAAAATCATAAATTTTACTATCAAATCCAAGGGCAATTACACATTAGTGAAAGAAACTTTTGTTGGTTTGCCATTTGGTCCCCAAAAGGAATTAAAACGGAACATATTTTTAGAGATGATGTGTTTTGGGAGACACAAATAAAAACTAAATTAAATGATTTTTATTTTGACTGTCTTTTGCCAGAACTAATCGATCCACGTTATCCTAGATCAATGGACATACGAAATCTCACTTATATAATTGAGGAGCAAACAAAAAAAGATGAAAAATTAAAATCCCAAAAAAATATAAGTTTAACTATACGAATTTGTATGTTTGTGTTTGTATATAGTTTTTGTGTGTGTTTATACATATATATTTAGTTCCTGTTTTTTCTTCATGAAATGTGAGTTGCTCAAGCATTTCTTTATTTTATTAACAGATTTATTTTAATTACTATTTTACATCATATATATTTCAAGGTACTAACTAAATTTCCCATGTGCTCATGAAATTGTATTATATTTTACTCGTATTACTATGAAATTATAATTTTTCTCGTATGCTATAAGTTGCATTTGCATTTGATTATTTGTTGACAAATATAAACCTAATTTATATTTCTCACAATTTTTTACTAAACTTATTTTAATCTAATTTACCTGTGTGTTTTTATATGGCATACTTAGTGCTAATCTAATTTTGTTTTTATCAAGCCAGGGAAGATTATATATATATATATATATATATAACTGAAATTATTTATATAATTTATCATTTCATCTATTTTTATATAATTAGAATATGTATATGTGTGTGTTAGTTTTAACAAAAACTTGAAAAAAATTAAATATTTTTATATTGAGTTAGTTTTGAAAATAATAGTTTTTAATTATTTGTTGCATTCAATGGATCAAGTCTCATAAAATCAAATTCAACCAAGGCACTTAAAAAATATTTTTAATCATTCATATAGTATTTTAGGTTTGATTTGAATTCTGATAATCATTTTTGACCATTTAATTAGTAACTGTAAAATCACTCAACATCCGCAATTTGTCTTCATATTTTTTAGTGCGAATAATAAAAGCCGAACTCTAAAATATAAATAAATAATATTTTCTTTAGAATCACTGGCAGCTAATTTTCTATAAGACAGTAACACGTATTTCCGGTGTCAGTTCGTTCAGCATTTGTAGTGGCTCATTTTCCCTTACCCCTATTCTAAGAACCCTGAGGGTAATTTGAGGTTTAACATCTGTTAGGAGCAAATTTAAAACTCTCTTTTTGGCTGTTTTTATGGCGTTAGTGCTTTAATTTTTCACGATATAACGCGCCAAATCTGGCAGACTCGCTAACTTCAAAAGATTGATTGACAAGCAATTTCAACCAATAATATTGTTTTGGATACTCCCCTCGACAAGCTTTAAGAACTAACACCAGATGGGGCGACAAGACAACGGGAGTTCTCACGTAGGTCTGGAAGAGCCTTAAAGGGAGATTTATGTCGCCCATTTTGTCGGTAGACCACTTTTCTTTATTTTTTGTTATCATTCTAAGTAGAGATGTAAAATTCCCGGGAATTTTGAAGCTTGGGAATTAACTCGGGAATTTTGGGAAAAAACCGGGAATTTTGGGGAATATCGGGAATTTTGAGGGAATAAACTCAGCCAATCATATTTCGTTTTAAGAATTCTTTTTTCGCATATATATGAAGCGAAGTGAAGTAAAATTTAATATCTAAGTAAATTTTAAACAAAGTGAAATTTTATTTTCTACAATAAGCATTCATAAAAGCAGTGAAAAGCATAAAATATGAATATTAAAATTTTAAAAAATATAGTATTGAAAAATTTCATCCCTAGGGGATATTTTTATATCGTTGTATGGCGAGATTTGTCGCTAAGATTGTTGGGAAGCCAATGTTTCTCACAAATATATATTTAATGAAATTATGAAAATAAACTGAAAATTGTTATTTGATCAAAAATAATATTGTTTCATTGTAACAAATAGTGATTCTTTTCTTCATATCTAATTTTCCATTTTCAGTTCGTTTAGGTTATAAGAGATTTATTATTTTTTGCGATCATTCTTTATATAATAGATTTGTTTCTTATATATTCGAAATTACTTTATTTTTTAAAAAAATGATTTCACTTTAATTTTAATGTATTTTTCTTAAAAACAAATTATTTGAAAAAAGTAAGGAAGTACTTGATTTTTTCAGTCTTTGTAATAAATTGAAAATTGATGATTTAAAAATAAACAATGCCAAGCAAATTGCTTTCACTTTTGTTTTGTGACTTCTAATTGACAAATGTTTAATTTATCAATGATACAAAACGATACCGTTTCATGTATTCTTCTCAAATGAATATGGGTAAATGGTGCACAAATTTAATTAATATCTAAATGTAAGTATGTGGTGAGGCGACATGTGTAAGTTGTGAACAAAAAAGAGCTTTTCCAGCGAATCACACAACATTTAAATAATATCTCGTAGGAATTAATGTGACAAAAAATGTGTATAAAAAATTATGTAAAAATTTTTTTAACCACAAATGTAATCATGAATAAAAATACTTTTTCTTTTATTATAGTTAAAATATTTAAAATAATTTTCTTTTATATTTTAAGATTAATTAACAATTTTTAAGTACAATATATATAATGCAGACTTTATATAAAACGATTTTTATTTCGTTTGCAAGAATCTGATACATTAATTTACACAATTACAATATATCTACAGTTGAATTATTCATTGAGTTTTTGAAAACAATTTTTTACAACATTAACAATGATTTCAAAACAGTAAGGTAGAATCAAAATCTCTTTAAACTATTGTTCATCAATTCTAAATGATAATACAAAAAATGTGGGTGAATTAAAAAAATTATTGATAATCTGTCATTGAAAATACTTCCATTTTTCAGACTTTAGTACTAGAAATGGAAATAACTTTATGATATTATGAAAAGAATTTAAGAAAGTCAAGCAAACGAATTCTGAAAAAAATGTTGCTTTTTTGACATTTTACACTCACGTAATCTTGTAAAAAAATTAAAATTAATTTTTAATTCAATGCATCTTGCTTTTCATAAAAAGGCTGAAATGTGTTATTCTTTTCAAAAGAAGATTTTTGGTTAAAATATTAGCTCTAAAAATATTAATGCCAGTTTGATATAAGAAAATAGGTATATTATTTTTCTATAATCTTGTTATAAAAACTTGAAAATTTATATTTTTAAGAGTTAGTTCAGCTTGAATTTTTACACACAAGATTAAAATTTGTATCACCCACCTATATTAAATTTATAGAATCAGTAATCAATCTAATCTTCTGCGTTTAATTTAACATTAAGTTTACAAATAATAGTAGAATAATATTTTTCGAGAAATATATGTGTGAAAGACAGCATATTTAAACGCTTTCTCTGTCCAAAAATTTAATAAATACACATTCAAATAGTAAACTTTACGAGTAACAATTACAATGAACGCAACTTGAAACCTATCCAATCTTTACAATTGGCTGTCATCTTTTTCCAAATATGTTTTGAGAAATTTCTATTGCCATAAATGAAAGTAGAAATCATTAAAATATATCTTTTTAAATATATTATGTGGCTTTAATAGTTAAAAACTTATAAATTTTTAAGAAAATCCAAATTTTTCCACAATTTTTAAAATTTGGGAATATTCAAAATTCCCATGGGAAAAAACCCGGTTTATTCCCGGAAATAAACCGGGTTTTTTCCCATCCTTACAACACTAATTCTAAGTCGATAACAATAATAAGTGAATTTGAAACCCAGATATTGGATCAAATTATGAAAATTAAGGTGAAAATGTGCTTTGGGACCCTTCTTGGCGCGTTTTTACGTGTTGTCTCGCGGATTTGAATGCTCCGAGAGAAACTACGCAAAAACGTCGTTTCTATGTCAACGAACCGAAATTCGTGTTTTTAACGAATTTCACCGTTGGTATGGCAATGAAAAGAAAAACAATGGTTATTTTACGAAATGTATAACAAAAAGTACACTACAAGATGGAGAAAAATTATCATATTTTTTAAAATTAATAAATAAAAATACACAGAAACAAATAAATAATTCACGTACTACCTCCAGGGCAAATTCAACGATAATAAAATGTCATGCATCAAATTTTAAATTTTACGGTTATTTCAAAATCAAAATAATTAGCGAATAATAGAAATACTGAAACAAAAGAGTTGTTAATGAGCATGCACCACTAGGAGTGCATTTAAGATGAAATAGCCAGGGTTACCACGCTTGGCGCGTCTATCGCCCATTTGGCAAGAAAAGGATACCCAAACCACAGATTAACCAAAATTAATAGTTGTTATATAACATGCAAACTTTTACGATGTAAAGCTCGTGCAAATTTTTATCATTCTAATGGAAAAAGCTGTATGATTAATTTGAAAATATGTTACTTATTAATTAGCTATTTTAAATTTTCATTAATTCGAGGTATTTTTATGTTATATACTTTAAGATGCTGGATGTGATATTTCACATGACTGGTCGCTAAATGATTATGAGATCAAAATATAGAATTTCTGTTTGAAATTTTGAGTACTGTTTTTAAAACTTACTTTCCTTAAACAGAGGAAAATCTCCAGTGCAAGTAAAGAAATCATTTTTTGTTTTGTTTCATGTTTCATTATTTTTTAAATTCGGTGACCATTTTCGTTTAATGATATGAAGAGACTTGTCGGCAAACGTAAACAATTTGGTGACAACTCACTCTGATCATGGAAGATAAACTTGCATTTATCCTATTAAAGAATGAAATGTGAAAAAATTCATCGACTTTGAAAGTATTAAAAGGTTAATTAATAAACAAGGTTATAAACTTAATCATTTTCTTTTCTCCGTAAAAATGATATAAATTGTCTCGAGATAAACATACATATAACTGTTTTGAATAATTTTATCCAATATCTGGGTTTTAAATTGAATCATCCTTTATATCTATATATATAAAAATTTCGTGTCACGATGTATGTTCCCGATAAACTCCGAAACTACTGAACGGATTTTGATAAAATTTTGTAATCATTTATAATATGGTCCAACTTAAAAGATAGAATAGTTTTTATCTCTTAATTATATTGATCTCAATATTTATTACACAATATTAGTGTTTATTTATCAGTTAGTTCTGTAAATTCCAAATAGTTGGTGATTTAGCATCTAAGTTGCACAGGTATTCGGCAGATGGCGACGTGTTTATTTTTCTAGATTATAGTATCTCCCAGAGTAAATTAGCGTGCGAGCGCAAGCGCGTGGTTGAATATAGAATTTACATATATTTTCATGATGTATAATCATACTGTAACAATTTTTCGTGAATCATTTTTATAATTATACTTTGTATTGTGTTATTATTGTGTAGTGTTCAATTTGAATATTTTTAATATTATAAATAGTAAAATAAAATTTTATTTATTACTGATTTTCTATACTAATTTTCATACCACCTCGAAAACGTGTAAGTATTTCTTTATAGACTTTTATTTTTTTTTATTTTTCTTTTATAATTTGATAATTGGCTCTGTAATCGTGCTATTTTGGCAGCAAGAAACTTTGATGCGAACGAAATTAACTTCAATATACAACAGATGTTGCCCGGTGATTTGATGTCTCTTAAATCAATCGACACAGTTACTGATGAAAACAAAGCCGTAAACTTTCCAACTGAATTTTTGAATTCTCTGGATATGCCAGTAATGCCACCACACAATCTTCAATTGAAAATTGGTTTAGCAATTATTCTTCTACGTAATTTAAACCCACCTCAATTATGTAACGGTACACGCTTAGTCATAAAAGAAATGACAGAAAATATATACTAAGCAACAATTTTGACGGAAAAATTTAAAGGAGATATCGTCCTGTTTCCACGTATTCCACTGATAGCGTCAGAATCTCCAATACCGTTTAAAAGGCTCCAATTTCCGATTTGTTTAGCTTTTGCGATGACCATAAATAAATCTCAAGGCCAAACAATGTCTATTTGTGGTTTGGATTTGGAAAACACATGTTTCTCACATGGACAGCTATATGTTGCCTGTTCACGTGTAGGAAAACCATCAAATCTCTTCGCGTTAGTGACAGACAGGTTAACCAGGAATGTTGTACACAAAGTAGTACTTAGATAATTTTAATAATTTAAAATTGAAAAAATAATAGTTCGATGTCAATGTTATCTACCTCATTTATAACAATTTATTTTTAGATGTTTTTAATTTATATAGTATATTTTATAAGAGTAAGTCACTGATTACAAACTATAATTTAATATAAGATGAATAAAATGTAAATTCAGAAAGTATATGTTGGTTTGTACTTAATTTCAAAATTTCGATACTTTACCTATTACTTTTAAATTTTTGCGAAACGTTTTATTTTTAATCTCATATGAATGAACCTATAAATTTTTTTAGAAAATATTAATTTGATTATACCCAAAAATTAGTAAAAAAATTGATTCAATGTATTATAAAAACTCAGCCACTGCAACGTGTGGCTGGGTCAGCTTGTATATATATATATATATATATATATATATATATATATATATATATATATATATATATATATATGTGTGTGTGTGTGTGTGTGTGTGTGTGTGTGTGTGTGTGTGTGTGTGTGTGTGTGTGTGTGTGTGTGTGTGTGTGTGTATCTAGAATAGATAGATAGATATATGATAAAAATAATAAACATAGAATGATAACAGAACAAAATGGTCACTTTGAATATATTTGCGGTAACAAAATACTCATCCAGAAATGATAGCAAAAGGGAAATCACGACGAATAAAAGGGTGATTAATTCGATTATGGAAGATTTACCATTTGTTTTCTTTATTTGAAAATTTTGGTTGGATCCTAGCAGAGCTCACAGCCTTGGCGCGAATGATTTTCGTTGGCGATAATTGTGGCTTGCGCCAATCTTGCAAACCCTATTTCTATACATTAGATATGGTAAACGAAACTATTTCTGGAATTTCGTTCAGACTTGTAACGTTTTTTTTCAATTTGTTGCCAATGGTGTGGGCTCTTCTACGATTTTACCTTAATTTTTTTCATCCGAAGCATCTCACTGTAATTCTTTGTCATTTTCCTGTTTCTGATAACTTTTTTTGACTATGGTTTGTCCAAGTTGGCAATTGAATAAATAGTACGCTGGATTACCACTTCGGATGTGATGTAAGTAGTAATGTTTTTTTTATCCTACGCCCGACCTTGGTTTTTCAACCATCAGTCTCTGTCGGGTAGCCCAATACAATCTTGAGGTGAATGAAAAGTCATCTTCCGCAGAATTTCTAACTTCGACGTCCGAAAGTCCAGGGCAAGTGTAAAGGTGGTGACCAGTCATGTCCTCCAGTCCACAAAAAGGGCAGATCGGAGAGTCCTTCAAACGCAAACGGTGAAGGTGTTTTTGCAGATTATCATACCCAGTTTTAAGGCGAAAATTTGCCACTCCCACAGCTCTGTGGAGGTTACACGGAATAGGCTTTGTTAGTAAGGAAGCCCATGCTTTCCCCTTTATGCACATCTTGTATGTCAACATTTCTACGATAGGAGGCTATATTTGACTTAATGAGCCTTTTAATAGTATGGTACTCCAAGGCTGGAGAAGGCTGTTGTAGATCTGAGCCAGCCTTTGCCAATTTATTAGCTGCGCCATTTCCCGCGAAACCACAGTGGCTGGGTATCCATTGCAGCACAATTTGACGTCCCTCTTCCAATAAAGAACTAATTGCCATTTGACAGAGATAAACAGACCTAATACTGTTAGGAGAAATTGAAGAGAGAGACCTGATGGTGGCTTGAGAGTCTATAAAAAATACTATGTTGTTCTCATTACCCTTTTTGATCTCTTCAAGTGCTAATTGCACAGCGGCCATTTCACCATTGTAGCTGTTATAGTATTTCTCAACAGCCTGGCAAAGCCTGAAACTCTGAGAGTATACTCCAGCACCAGCATTTCTAATGGCATCCACAGCTGAACCATCTGTATAGACATGGAACCAAACAGATGATGGATAATGTTCATTGATAATCGCTAGGGTAGCCATCCTTAGCTCAGAATCAATGGAGACCTTCTTACTAACAGGTAGTATCAGGTCTAGACAGCAATCAGCTCTATAAATATGGTTTTGAAAGATAGGGGTGTAAATAAAGGCACTCTGTCTGCATCCGGGATCTTATACCTATCTGACAATCCCCTGGTCAAAGTCTAAAAGGTTCTCTGTGTTTTCAATCTTGGGAAAACAGGAATATAATTTTTCCAGAACCCATCATCCCTTAGAGGGCCTTTCGGAGAGTTTCAGGGTAGAGCTTTGTCTTCGATCTGCCAAAGGTTCCAACCCAGTCTGAATTTGCATTGCCTCAATAGGTGTAGATGAAGCCCCACCGGAGATAAGTCTAAGGACATTATTCTGAACAGTCTCCAGTTTTTTCTGGATGTTATGCGATGCAGTAATCAGGAGCTCAGTTCCATATTCAATAGCAGGTCTGACTTATAGGTGGTGCAGAGTAATTCTTGTGAAGCTCCCCATTTCACTCCTGCAAGTTTTTTTAAAAGTTTACTTCTGGATTTTCCGATGTCTATAACTTTAACAGCTTGGCTATTCCAACTTAACCTTGTATCCAAAGTGATGCCCAGATATTTGGCTCTAGCTGTTTTACACAGACGATGGGGGCCATAATATAAACTAATATCATAGGGTTTTGTACTTAAAGTAAACAGCTGGTAAAAGGTTTTATCAATGTTTACTATCATTTGATTCTCATTAGACCAATGAAGCAGTTCTTTTAAAGTCCCGTTAAGAGAAAGCAGGATGTGCTGTAAATCTCTGCTGGTTGACCAAATGACCAGATCATCTGCAAAAAGAAGGGCTCTAACATCCCCATCAACATCCATAACCCTCTGGATTACATCATCAATCATGATGTTGAACAAGATAGGGCTCAACACAGAGCCCTGAGGAAGTCCCTGTCGAGTTTGTCTGTAGGAAGAGACAGATCCACCAAACCTGGTTCTGATAAATCTCTGGGTCAAAAATGACTTGATCCAATTGTACATGTTTCCACAGATTCCCATGTCTATAATTTTCTTAAGCAGTTTTCTTCTCCACACTCTAGCAAAAGCGGTTTTAAAGTCTATAAGGACTGCCACTGAACTATGTTTCTGATGAAAACCATCCTTAATCAGCTGTGTAAGTCTAGCCACTTGTTCAACAGTATTTCTGTTTTTACGAAAGCCTGCTTGTCTATATGACAGGCAAGAATAATTTTTCAAGTAGAATTTGAGCCTTACCGAAATCAAGCGCTCTGTCAATTTACAGGTAGCGCTTGTGAGAGAGATAGGTTGATAGCTAGGAGATATCCCCAGGATCTTTACCACTCTTCAGGACCGGAATAACTTCGGCCTTACGCTACTGAATTATAAGGCCCCTGGTCAAAGACATATTTATTATGTTAAGTAGTCCATCCAAAGAGCCCTCTCCCAAGTTCACCAGGAAGTCTGATACAATATATAATAGTAGTGATATAGAATTTACTTTCCGTTGATCTTAAATGATTATTGGACACAGGAAACTTTATTTATAGTGAAATCCGTAAAAGCAGAAAAATCTGCCCTTTATGTTGGAATCGAATCCACAAACTTAAAAATGAAGGCCAAAATGCCAAGTAATGCAAATTCTGATATTATTATAGATTAAATAATATTCGGTGCGTATGAGCGAAAACGAATACGTCGAATTATCTTGAGTAATGAAATTTCTTATTCATAAAAGAAGTGCTTCTTTTTCCAACATTTCAAGTGCTTCGCTCATTTTAAGCAATATTATAAGCAACTTATTGGACGATAAATCACTTATAACTAACTCGTATTTAACAAGAACCAGGATTATCAAGGCAATACTTGGTTGGTGCAATGCTGAGTTTATAGAAGTATAATTCACTATTTAAAAATTCAATTATAGCGATAAATTTTCTCAATAGGGGAAAATCACTGAAGTAGAGAAAATGGAAGACTTTGAAAAGTTGGCGAAGTTTTCAGAATAATTTAAAAATTTTGTATCTGTTTACGCCAATTTTATCAAAACCGAGATAATTGTTCCTGAGGATATTGTAGTTATTTTAAACAAAACAGATGAAAAAATCAATAAATACTAAAATCAACGATGATAACCACGAAATTGAACAATTTCAAACTACACCATCCTCCACATACTTCATCAATTTTAAATCTGCAGAAAAATATCAAAACTTTTTTCGAAACTAGATGAGTATATAGCGATGTTTATCGAGCTATGAGTCTGCATAGAAGAACAAGTAAAAAAAATGCTGTTACACAGTTCAAATATTAAGCAAATTCTTTTATATTGTTGAGAAATATGTATACCCCAGCATACTTCTATGTACCGAGCCTGAAGTCAGGCTGTATTGGTTAGTTGGAAGTGACAAGGCTTAAGTCTTCTATTTTAGAAGCAGACACCAAGCAGAAGACTCATCAACCTCTATAGCTAAGAAAGCCAGACCACTCTCTTGTGACGTCATCAGGCGGTGGCCGAAATCAACTGCATACGTTCATGAATAAAATATTTGGAAGGAACTGATTTTATGTTGTTTAAAAGAGTCTCTAGCAATCAATTATGTATTTTTAAATTAAATCTGATAATATTTCCACGAAGAATATTAAAAAATTAATAGCAGCTACATTATATGAAAAAATTTATTCAAGTATAATTTGTAACAATTGCATAAGTTACAATTGTGAATAACAAACTTTCTACTCATATGAAGATCAAGTCTGTGAAATTTTTTTCTTTAAAATATTTTAAATGCAAACACATGATTAATTTATTAGCAAAATACATTCCATATATATTGTACCGAGCTTCACGGGTTCGTGTTGATTGAGAGTTGAATAAAGCAACCACTTTATGAACACAAGACTTTTATTCGTAAAAACTTCACTAGATAAACGAAATTCCCGCTGTAACAATCACAATTATACAGCTACGATTCGTCAGATACAATAAGAAATAGCTTCCAATCACAGGTCTCAAATACCTCAGACAGAGAACAACTAGCAGTCACAACGAATCGTCTTCACTCACTGACTGTCTTCACAAAACTATACTACTATTCCATGTCGGGCTGCGGTATTTATACCTGACTTGGCGGAGAAATCTACCAATTTCGCCAAGGTTCTGGAAGCTTCTAGGCTATCTCGAAAAATATTGGTCCTAGAGCTTAGGTGATGGATGTTTCCAGAAGTATCGATTTCTCGCCAAGTCGCCAAAAATCTCGCCAACCGTCGCCAAGTCGCCAAGAATCTCGCCAACTGTCGCCAAGTCGCCAAATCATTAGGAAATCCGCTTTTAAACTACAACACGTCTAAATACCGCAATTTTTGCCCAAAATGTGAGAATTTCTGATCTGTCTGAGATATTTTACGACAAATATAATCATTATTTACAAATTTGTAACATTGCCCCCTCTCAAGGACTGCACGTCCCGGGCAGTACAATCCCCTGATAGGAGGCCAAATTTAATATGAAAGAATTTACATTTCAAGAGGATACAGAGCACATTACATACACAAGCAACTAAAAATACAAGAAAATAGAAAAGATTAAAATTATCTATACTATTTACAAACAGACCATGGTCTACTGATTTTTACTCTACATTACGATAAGGAGCTAATCTATCATAATGTACTACCTTTGGTTTTGAAGCAGATGATTTTCTTATACGAACCACGACGTCGTTCAGTCTTTTTAGGACTGTGTAGGGACCTTCCCAGTTGGCTTGCAACTTTGGAGAAAGTCCTTTACGTCGAATCGGGTTCCACAACCAAACTTTGTCACCTTCTTGGAATTCATGTCCCGTCGCTCTTGTGTCATACCTTGTCTTCATTCTTTCGGTCGTCAGGTTGATTCGGTCTCGAGCGAAGTTATGGACATCTTCAAGACGTGCCTGAAGGTCTCGAAGGTATTCCTCTGGCGATGAAGATGTATCCGGTGGACGACCAAACTGAAGATCACAAGGGAGACGAAGTTCGCGACCAAAGAGCATCTGTGAAGGAGTATATCCGGTAGTCTCATGGACAGCACTGCGATATGCAAGAAGAAACAGCGGTAGCTTCAAATCCCAATCTTGCTGATTTCTGGAAACCATAAGGGAGAGGTTATTCAAGATGGTTCTGTTAAACCTCTCTACCATGCCATCCGATTGTGGGTGTAGTGGCGTGGTCTGCGTCTTGTCTATTCCGAGAATTTGACACATTCCTTTAAACACAACAGAGGTGAAATTTGTTCCTTGATCAGAATGAATTTGTAAGGGAGTGCCGAATCTGGAAACCCATTGTTGCACTAGAACCTCGGCTACTGTAGTCGCCTCTTGATCGGGGATTGCAAACGCTTCAGGCCACTTAGTAAAGTAGTCCATGACAACTAGTATGTATTTGTTGCCATTTGAGGATCGTGGTAAAGGACCCAAAATGTCCAATGCTATCCTCTCAAAAGGTGCTCCTACGTTGTACCGCTGCAACCTTCCTCGGCTACGTTTCTTCGGTCCTTTACGTGCCGCACAGTCATCACAAGATTGGCACCATTTCTCTACATCTTGTCTCGTTTTGCTCCAATAGAAGCGTTCTCGAACTTTCTGTAGAGTTTTCATTACTCCGAAGTGGCCTCCAGTTGAGCTACTGTGCAATTCTTTCAACACATCTGAAATTCTTGATTTTGGAAGAACAAGCTGCCATTTGAAATTACGTCCATCATCGGACTCCCATTTCCTGTATAAGACACCATTTCTTATATGGAGTGAGTCCCAAAGAGCCCAATATTGCTTAGTAGCAGGACTGTAGGTGGAGATATCCTGCCAACTTGGTCTCATACTAGAAGATTCTTTCAATTCAAGAATTGGATTTATATCTGGGTCTTCTTTTTGGGCTTCCTAAGTCCTTCATCACTCCATGGGTCTGGTTTTGATGGAGGTGAAACAGTAACTTGGCGTACCGAAGTATTTATCAGCTGATAGTTCTTCTCTACTCTAGAACAGTATCGGCAGCTTTCATTACACGGCTTCCTTGATAGTGCATCAGCATTTCCGTGAAGAGTTCCTTTGCGATGACGTATTTCAAAGTCAAACTCCTGGAGTCGTTGAATCCATCTGGCTACCTGTCCTTCCGGATTTTTAAAATTTAAAAGCCAGGTTAAGGATGCGTGATCTGTCCGGAGCAAGAACTTTCTTCCATAGAGATAATGGTGGAAATGTTCTATGGCTTTAACAATTGCCAGCAATTCCTTCCTGGTTGTACAGTAATTCCGCTCTGGTTTCGATAGACATTTACTCCAATAAGCAATGACATATTCTTTATCATCAATTTCTTGCGACAAAACAGCTCCGATATTTTCGTTGCTGGCATCCGTATCTAAAATGAATAATTTTCCGGGCTGGGGATATGCAAGAATGGGTGAAGATGTCAACGCCTCCTTCAGTTGTTTAAAAGCTTTCTCACATTCATCTGTCCATAAAAATCTCTGTTTATTTTCTGTCAACTTGTGGAGGGGTCTGGCAATACTCGAAAAACCCTTAACAAATTTCCTGTAATACGTGCATAGTCCAAGAAAACTTCTTAATTGGTGGACATCTTTTGGACGACTCCATTCCTTAACTGCGGAGATCTTTTCAGGATCTGTTCTTACACCTTCAGCAGAAATAATGTGTCCCAGATAGCTTACTTCACGTCGGAATAAATTACATTTGCAAGGATTCAGTTTCAGGTTGGCCATTTTTAATTTTTCCAGCACCTTTCGGATGTTTCTTAAATGGTCTTCGAATGTGCGCCCTACAATAATGATATCGTCCAAATATACCAAACAGGCTTCGTAGGAAAGTCCTCGTAATACTGTCTCCATCAGGCGCTCAAACGTTGCAGGTGCATTGCAAAGCCCAAATGGCATAACCTTGAACTGCCAAAGTCCTTGTCCTGTGGTGAATGCAGTCTTTTCTCGATCCTCAGGATGTATCTCTACTTGCCAATAACCACTCTTGAGATCCAAAGTCGAAAACCATTGTTTACCGGATAAAGCATCAAGTGTATCGTCAATCCTGGGGAGAGGGTAACTATCTTTTTTAGTGATGTTGTTTAACCGACGATAGTCAACGCAGAATCGGGTAGAACCATCTTTCTTCCGAACTAAAACAATAGGCGAAGCCCAAGGACTCTCTGATGGCTCAATAATGTCATTCTGCTGCATTTCCATCAGAAGATTATCCACCTCTTCCTGCTTAGCGAATGGCAATCTTCTCGGATGTTGTTTAATGGGTGGATGATTTCCTGTATTGATTCGGTGCTGCGTCAATTTGGTTCGCCCAACATCATCTGATTTCTTGGAAAAGAGATCTCCGAATTCTAATAATAAATTTCTTGCAGCATTCCTCTGTTTATCATCTAACTCTGCTCTCTGTAGGAGTTCATTAATTAGAGTGTCAGGAGGCTCAGATAGTGTGGCTTGACAATTTCGGTTAATACAGGTCACTGGAGTGCAAGTCGCTAGCACTTCTCCTTCTTTTATAAGTTTTACCTTATTACTTAGATTAGCAACTCTTACCGGGATTACATTTCGTGAAAGGTCGACGAGTGAAGAAGCCACTAGTACTCCTTTAACGCTATTGTCGGAATCTGGATATTCAGTCAATCCATAATGAAAATTATTATCTTCTGAAAGAGCTCCGCAAACTATTGTCTCAGTTCTTGGTGGTAATGTTGTTTCACTCTTCGCAGTTATATGATGGACTGTTTTAATATCTGAATATTTCGTCTTAAAAATCGCTATTTCTTCAGAACATGAGTGTAGTTCATTATTTTTAAAATCTAACTTGAAATGGTTTTCTTTGAGAAAGTCCAATCCAAGAATAAATTCGTCATTTATATCAGCGACATATGCCAAATGATGGTACACGGCATTACCAAATGCAATGTTTAGATTGACTTTTCCATGCACTTTAATCTTATCACCTGTCACAGTTTGGAGGGTAATGCAGGGCGGCGTCCAGATGAGTTTGTCACCAAGTTTGCGAGCCAAATCTGTCCTAATGATAGTTACGTTGGCTCCAGTATCGATTATCATTCTGCAGGGAACTTCGTTGACATGTCCCATAACGAAAAGTCCGTTGTCGCCGCTACTTACGGAAGAAATGTGAAACGATTTGAAATGGGGCTTCTGACGAAGATCATTTCCATCATCTTTTCGTTTCGGGCAGTCTCTCTGAACGTGTCCGACTGCTCCGCAAGTCCAACACAGAATTTTCGTGGTTCTACCACCTTTACTCATTTCTAAGTTACGGAATTTTCTCCGCAGATCTTCGATTTGCTTTCTGAGATCACAGTCCGTATCAGTAGCAGAGACGGCTCTGATTGAGTGCCGGTCTTTACGCGCGGCCTGCTGGGCAGCCTCTATCTTATGTGCGTAGACTAGGGCAGATCCAATATCTTTGACATCGGCGAGTCTAAGTGTTTTCTGTATCTCCGGATCCCTCACACTATCGATGAAGTGATGGAGAGCCAGATCTTGACGTGTCTCAGCTGGGCAGTCCGAAAATGCTAGATGGGAAAGTCGCTGAATATCGGCAGCCAATTCTTGAAGACTTTCACCCGCTTTTTGATAGCGGGACTTTAACTGTAGTCTGCTATATTCTTTAGTGCACTTATCTCCAAACCGCAACTCAAGGGCACTCGATAGGGCTTGGAAATCGTGCCTCTGCTCCTCCGGAAGCGTCTCGAGGATGTCAGCCGCGTCTCCTCTTAAAGAAGCCGCCAGGTGAAAAGCTTGGGCTCGGGGATTCCATCCATTAGCTTCCGCTACCATCATAAACTGGGTCTTGTATACTTGCCAGGATGATTTCCCATCAAATGTTGAGAGTTTAATATTGGCTAGGGAAGGCACAAATGTCACGTTGGGTTCCTCATGTCTGTTTGACATTTGTTTCTTCAAGCTTTCAATCTCCTTATTGATATTGTCTAATGCTTCTTCCACGTTTTCTTCTATCTCCAGAACTTTAGTTTCTACAGAAGTTACCTTATCTTCCATTGCATTCATCTTCTCCTGAATGATGTTGGAGAATTCTTCTTTAACACTTACAATGTCCTTCTTAAGTTCCTTTTTAAGCTCCTCCTGTCCAGCTTTCATCTCTTCCTGTCCAGATTTTATCTCTTTCATCATCTCGATTTTAATCTCTGCTTGTCCAGCTTTCATCTCTTCTTGTCTAGCTTTCATCTCTTCTTGTCCAGCTTTCATCTCTTCTTGTCCAGCTTTCATCTCTTCTTGTCTAGCTTTCATCTCTTCTTGTCCAGCTTTCATCTCTTCTTGTCCAGCTTTCATCTCAGTTTTCATCTCAGCCATCTGCTCCGCTAATTTTTCGAGAAGACTTTTCATTAAATCCATATCCATTTTTCTTGTGACACGCTGCATCAACTCTTCAATCCCGATTCTGACACCAGTTGTACCGAGCTTCACGGGTTCGTGTTGATTGAGAGTTGAATAAAGCAACCACTTTATGAACACAAGACTTTTATTCGTAAAAACTTCACTAGATAAACGAAATTCCCGCTGTAACAATCACAATTATACAGCTACGATTCGT
Source organism: Latrodectus hesperus (assembly GCA_037975125.1). Taxonomy (NCBI): domain Eukaryota; kingdom Metazoa; phylum Arthropoda; class Arachnida; order Araneae; family Theridiidae; genus Latrodectus; species Latrodectus hesperus. The sequence goes on from JAJQOW010001250.1 coordinate 19,925, forward strand.
CAGATACAATAAGAAATAGCTTCCAATCACAGGTCTCAAATACCTCAGACAGAGAACAACTAGCAGTCACAACGAATCGTCTTCACTCACTGACTGTCTTCACAAAACTATACTACTATTCCATGTCGGGCTGCGGTATTTATACCTGACTTGGCGGAGAAATCTACCAATTTCGCCAAGGTTCTGGAAGCTTCTAGGCTATCTCGAAAAATATTGGTCCTAGAGCTTAGGTGATGGATGTTTCCAGAAGTATCGATTTCTCGCCAAGTCGCCAAAAATCTCGCCAACCGTCGCCAAGTCGCCAAGAATCTCGCCAACTGTCGCCAAGTCGCCAAATCATTAGGAAATCCGCTTTTAAACTACAACACGTCTAAATACCGCAATTTTTGCCCAAAATGTGAGAATTTCTGATCTGTCTGAGATATTTTACGACAAATATAATCATTATTTACAAATTTGTAACAATATGATAGATGTACAGCATTTAATGGGTGATAACTATTTTGTATAATTGAAGTGGAAAAGACAAATAACAAGAAAATAATTATAATCGTACCTTTTTTATATTTCTTTTAAAAACAATAAAAAATTTAATTTGAAAAACAAACATAAACATAAACATTATTTTGCTTGATAGAACACAGGTACATTATTAGTATTTATTAGAACAAAATTAAATTATGTACATAATTATTACATCTCTATTCAATTTATTTTGATGCATTCCTAACAACGGATAAAATTAAACTAGTTGAATATGCTTAAACTTATTTTCAAAATTATTTTAGTTTTATAAGGAAATAAATATATAGGATACAATTTCTGATACAAATTACATTAAAATATCATTTTTTTCAGAATTAGGAAAAGTTTGATTTTTTCTTTTTTTTAGATTGAGTATTAATCACTATAGAGTCACATTTTTTTGCAATAATTTTTAAGAAATATATTTATATATTTATACATGATTTGACTATGAAGAACTTTTACTTCTTCAGCAGCATGTCCATTTTCCCATTTTTCAAAAAATCGGTAAGTTTCAGATTCATTCAGAATCCTAATTATAAAAATTTGTATATGTGTGCTCTTTGATTAGAACAAACGACAAATAATATAACATTTTAAAAAGAAATCTGTTCCTCAACAAAACACAAAAAATTCTCTGCATTTTATTTACAGTATTTTCTGACAAACAACATGAAATATTATCAATTAAATCATACAAATCTGTTTCATAATCCCCATAATTTTAATTTAATTTAATTTACTTAATATTTTGTTGTATATTACTAACATCAATAACATTATTAATTTGAAATAGTAAATAATTCTTTCTCTCACTTTTTATTGGGATTATATTTAATGAAACCATATATAATCAGATTTTCATCAATAACAACAGAAGTACACAAATTTGGAAGTAGATTGCAGCCAATATTTAAAAACATAAAATTGCTTTTTCTTTTGACTAAAGCCCAAAAATCCGGAATGTCTATATTCTTCAAGCATTTTCCCATTTCATCTAAATTTGCAAAATAGAATTTTTGCTAGAATTCCACAAGTCACTATTTTTACTTTGAACCATTTCTTCACACAGTTGAGTATTTTCACACTGAGGGATCTTCTTAATGACATCTGTATTTGTTAATTATTTTCAACATCCATTAAAGATACAAGGCACAGCATTAGGATGTAATTTCAGTTATTATAGGATCACGACTATTCTATTACCATTTACCTCAACGAAAGCATCACTAGTTCTTAAAATACCACTTGGTTTGAAATGCAGTTCACACACCTAGAAGTAAAATTTAAATTAAAAAAGTTGATATACATGCAACAAAGAAATCTCAGTTTTTCTTTACAATTAACAGATTTTTTTATTTGATTTGATTATTAGAATGCATTCTGAAATTAATTTCGAAATAGCTTAGAGTTTTATCTGTTATTACAATTCTCTTTTAACTCAAATATTTTATTATTATTAATAAATCGAAAAATAAATATTATTTTATTTTTCTATGAAAATTAAAATTTGAATTATGATTTTACGCGTAACAAATTTTTAAAAAATTCCATAGGAATTCACTTTTCATTTCATTTGAAGTTTTTTATTACAATTAATATTATTAAAAAAATTCAAAACTAAATTAATAAGAAAAAATCATGCAAATGAAACAATAAATGAAATTAATTTACTTACCCTGGAATGTTTGGTTACTTCCATATTTTTTCTCGGAATTGCACACATCCATTTGCGTTTTAAATCTTCTTCATGTGGGAATCAAAAGCGAAAAACCTAAGGTCCAGTATCATAATTGCCTTTACGGGCAGTTACGCAACATTTAAAAGGCAAAATTCATCTTTATTATTACACAGGATGAAAATATAATAAAATATTTTGAAAAATATCTCGAAAATGAACTACCATTAAATGGTAAACAATACAGTAACAGCAGTCTCTGTTAAAGCGTCACATAGAAGAAAGCGTCAGTCTCTGAATGCAACGTCACAGTCATTAGGTCACGTGGTAGTCAGGCTTTCTACTATCAGAAGGTACTGGAAGACCCCTAATACTTGACCTACGATCCCCAGAGTTATCATTTCACCTGGACGACATTCCTTACAAGACCTACTTAACGTATAGCAGTCGTCATTAGAGAACCCAACAATCTTCCGGTTAATCGTGATTCGAATTTACAACCTTCGGATATTAGACACAGCGTACTAACGAACCAGACCAATACGACCTTAGTATGTTAAGAATGTAAGAATTTTCACGATTTTTTTTTCGTAAAACCATTTTGTATAGCTCACAGTGTTGTAATAAGCAAATATATGAGTCCCTGCGTAATTGTCCATCCATACCACAAAAACAGCACACATATTTAGGACGAGTTTTAGAAATTTCTTGTTGGGAATTACAATTGACATACTTGTTTTCGGTACGAGGCATTCCATGATTGTCATATTTTCTGATATCCCGTTGTAATGGATACTTGTTATAAGTTTGGGTCGTAACTTTAGGCAGTGCACCTGGTTGCAGTGGATTCTTTCTAAGTTACACAAAATTTCACCAATTATGTTTCGCTTGTGAGACATTACATTGGCCACAACAGCCGTTTCCGATTGCTTTGTTTCCTCCTTTTCTTCACAAATTTCCACTGCAGCTCTATTTACGCTGAACTTCTTCTTTACACCTTGTTCAGTTTTGTTTTTGAAAGTTTTGGGCAAAACTTCTTCACACGTTCGTCCATACCACAAAAATAGCACACATATTTAGGACGAATTTTAGAAATTTCTTGTTGGGAATTAAAATTCACATACTTGTTTTCGGTACGAGGTATTCCATGATTGTCATATCTTCTGATATCCCGTTGTAATGGATACTTGTTATAAGTTTGGGTCGTAACTTTAGGCAGTGCACCTGGTTGCAGTGGATTTTTTCTAAATTACACAAATTTTCACCAATTATGTTTCGCTTGTGAGACATTACTTTGGCCACAACAGCCGTTTCCGATTGCTTTGTTTCCTCCTTTTCTTCACAAATTTCCACTGCAGCTCTATTTACGCTAAACTTCTTCGTTACATCTTGTTCAGTTTTGTTTTTTGAAAGTTTTGAGCAAAATTTCTTTACACGTTTGTCCATACCACAAAAATAGCACACATATTTAGGACGAGTTTTAGAAATTTCTTGTTGGGAATTAAAATTCACATACTTGTTTTCGGTACGAGGCATTCCATGATTGTCATATCTTCTGCTATTCCGTTGTAATGGATACTTGTTATAGGTTTGGGTCGGAACTTTAGGCATTGTACCTGTTTGCTTCTTAAACGACTTGTTTTCGTCAAGCTTGTCAGCCAAAAGTAATGGTTTGTCTATCTTTCCCACTCATCGACGAAATGGTCTCTTATTTCAATAGGAACTCTTTTCTTAATTTGGTAGGTGATTGTAAAGTCCTTAAGTCCTTCAAAGCCAGTTTTTTCAAGTCCGTCGATCCAACCCTGGAAACAGTTTGTCACTTACACAAAATCTCACCATGTCTTATCGGGACTTCGTTGGTGCTGAACGAATTTTTGCCGAAATCCTTCTGCATTCATTTTGAATTTCTTTAACAATCCTTCTTTCACGTATTCATAGTTTCAAAATTCTTCTTCTGGAATTCTGGAAATCAATTCCACAATGTCTGACGGCATAATAGGTAACAGATATGAAACCATATAGTTTTCTTCGATTTTTATCCTTTTGACCTGTCTTTCAACAAATATAACAGAATATCGCATTCCTTTGCATCAAAACGAGGCATCGACTTAGTAAGTTCCATCTGTATATTATTCGGAACTAACCTTTCTGTTTTCGGCACACTTAGACCTACTTCTATTCGCAATTTCTCAAGTTCAAATTCCTTTTGCTGCTTTTAACTTCTACTTCTAATTCAATTTTCTGCTTTTACGCTACATTTTCTAATCGTAACTTCTCTGCTTCCATTTCTCTTCCTTTCCTTACCAATTCGTTTGCTTCTAACTTTTTTCTGGTACTGATGATTGTATCTAACAACGTTTTCGTAAATTCTTCTTCATATGAAGCCCTTCTAGTATTCAGCTCTCGAATTTTCACTTTCGTGACATCAGGTTCCAACGCGATACCTAATTCTGAAACCAAAACTAAAAGATCCGACCTTTTCCTTTCATGAAGTAAGTCATATTTAATGCTAAGTATTTTAGCACACCTGAATGAATTTATTAAATTAAAATTTCAAAAATAACAAATTCCGAAAAAGTTTTGTTATTCTTTCAACCAAAATTAGATTTTCGAACTGAAAATCATAAATTGAATTACTGCGGAAATGACTAATTAAAATTATAAAAAAGCATAAAATGAATTAAACTCAATTATTTTAAAATTTCAAATAAAAAAAAAACCAAAACATCACTTTGAAATGATAATTATAAGCAGACTTACGATTTAAATTTATATCAATACAAGCTGACCCAGCCACGCGTTGCAGTGGCTGAGTTTTTAAAATACATTGAATCAATTTTTTACTAATTCTTGGGTTCAATCAAATTAATATTTTATAAAAAAATTTAGAATAGGTTCATTCATAGGAGATTAAAAATAAAACGTTTCACCAAAATTTAATAGTAATAGGTAAAGTATCGAAATTTTGAAAATAAGCACAAATCAACATATACTTTCTGAATTTACATTTTATTCATCTTATATTAAATTATAGTTTGTAATCAGTGACTTACTTATAAAATATACTATATAAATTAAAGACATCTAAAAATAAATTGTTATAGATGAGGTAGATAACATTGACATCAAACTATTATTATTTTAATTTTAAATTATATTAAAACTAAAAATTTTTTCCGCGGCATTATACTGAAATAAAAAAAATTAAAAGAATTTATCATTTGAATAAATAAATTAGATCAAAATGTTCTACTGAATAAATTAATAATTATCAAATTATAAAATAAAAATAAAAAATAATAAAAGGCTATCAAGAAATACTTACATATTTTCGAGGTGGTATGATAATTAGTAGAGAAAAACAGTAATAAATAAAATTTTATTTTACTATTTATAATATTAAAAATATTCAAACTGAATACTGCACAATAATAACACAATACAAAGTATAATTATGAAAATGATTCACGAAAAATTGTTATAGTATCATTATACATCATGAAAATATATGTAAATTCTATATTTAACCACGCGCTTGCGCGCGCACGATAATTTTCTCGAAGATGGTATAATCTAGAAAAATAAACACGTCGCCATCTGCCGAATACCTGTGCAACTTAGATGCTAAACCGCTATCTATTAGGAACTTACAGAACTAACCAAAAAAAATAATAAAAAAATTTAGGGTTGTACTACCCCTAACATTTAGGGGGATGAAAAATAGATGTTGGCCGATTCTCATAGATACCGGATATGCACAAAAAATTTCATCAAAATCGGTCTAGCCGTTTCGGAGGAGTATGGCAACGAAAACTGTGACACGAGAATTTTATATATTAGATATTCCTTTATAATAATATTATTTCAATTGTAATACAGATAGTGATCAATTTAATTCCAAATGAACACACAATTAGCATTAATTTATGCAGTTCTTTCTATAATTATAATATACACATTCACATTAAATAGAATTTGAAACAATTTATTCAAAATTCAAGCATTAATTTCTTCTCAAATGTTTAATCAAAACAGTTAAAAAATATGCAAATTTATTAAACTGTAATAATTATTAACATAAACAAAACTTTTAAAATATGTTCTATAAATATACCCTTTTTTATTCAAACCAAACTTTCACCTGTTTTATTCAAATCAAAGTTCAAGATAATAAAAAAATATTTATAACAGTGCATAAAAAAAAGTTCAAAATATCAAATAATATTCTTTTTTCTACCTTATTATCAGAAATCACAAAAAGTAACAAAAAATGAGTAACGATTTCGTTACCGTGGGGTTATCTTTCTACCACACAGACTTTTCGACTCCGAATGAGAATCGAAATCAAAACAAATTTATATTACCTATGATACAATTAGTTATTACTCTACTTCAAATAAATCACTTTTTTTTAATGAGAGAACACGAACACATGAATTCATACAGTTTCTAAAGAAATACATGTAAATAAACAATAATAATACATTAAAATAATCATAAAATACACAATGATTAATACAATAAAATTTATTTCACTGACGTAAAAAATTTTTAAAAAAGCAATACACTTTATAATATAATATAACCATTTACCTCCTTTTAAATTCAAATTCAATACTGCTGACCCAGAATTTATTTATTTTTTACTGGCGGAAAAATGTATTATTTTTTACTGGCGTAAAAATGTAAATTTTTTACTGGCGTAAAATGAAATCTGATGCAAACAATTTTATACTTTATAATATTTATCACTGGCGTGGTATACCACAATCATACTCTTCAATTCAGTACTGCTGACGCGAACAGTTTTAGTACGTAGCACTGACGTCCTACACAAAACTCTAACTGTTCAAGAACAGAACCTTATTAAATTAATAATCATACTTAAAAACGTAAAGCATACTTTTTTTAAAAAATATTTCTTAATAGAGGATCCTGAAATCTTAATTATGAAATCTTAATAGAGGATCCCAACTAATACAAAATATATATTTAGCAAACATCACTCACCCGCTTTGTAAGATGGACATCCCTCAAAAACAGCGATGAAATTCATCCTTTTAAGCATTCGTTTTCCTTTTTGTGGCATAGCTGTGATGCCACCATTGTAACATAATGCGGCGTGGTTCTCGTTATGTTCCTGAGTTGCAACATGATTTTCTGATGACTCATTTATTTGATATTAACAAACACAAACATTAATTACTAATACAAATATAAATTATAGATACATATATATTTTGAGATACATATATTTCTCATCGTCCGGGAGTGGGACTTTAGCTACCCCTCCTCATACCAATTTGTCGTTCCTTCCTTTTATCCTCGCCCACGCTTTCACTTGTGTGACTGACTGGCGCGCCCTTACAACCATACTATTTATTTAAGACATAATTTTATTCCAAATTTGAAAGTAAATTCATTAGTATACTTCGCAAACCAAAGTAAAAGTTTATTTTTTAGGAATTAAAATTGGAATGTTTAACAAAAAAGCCATTTTATCATAAATTTTTAATTTATGTTAAATTGTTTATAAAGTTAATATTTTATGTGTGATAAAATATTTTTTTTTAAAATAGAGAATAATAAAATATTAATGTATATATAAAAAATTATATATAATTTATACGGAATTCAAAAATTAAAGTAAAAGCTTTAATGGCTTCAAAAAGGATTCAAACACAGATAAGTTAATCTGTGTTTGAATCCTTGTATATACCAGTTATTTTGAATGTTTTATATTTAGCTGTAACTATAAAATACAATTACTCTTTCTCCTGCTATTACAAAGAATATCCAGCATGAATTTTTGCTTCAATGTGAAGCACAGCTATGATTAAAAAATAATGAAAATAATCCCTAAGTTTTTATACATAACTATATTCTAAATGTTTAAATTTTTGTAACTATTTTAACAAATGTAAGACATTTTGTAATTATAAGGATTATATTGAAAATTTAAGCAATCAAGTCATTAAATAAGAAATGTGAATAAAGAAAAATATTATTAAAAAGTTTGATGAAAAAACAATGCTTGGATTTCACATGTATCGAGAATAAATTTTTCCCAAGTTTCATTTCTTCAAGTGGCATCATTCTTTGTTTTCTGATGGGATTTCAGTGCTTATTTTTTTAATTTTTCTATACATTTTTCGAGTGGCTGTCTCATTTCAGTTTCTGGCATTGATTTTTTTTCATTTTTCAATTGTTCTGTTTTTTCTAAGCATTTCCATACATCTATTTTTCTGCGAATGATTTCTTCGCTCAATTGTTATCGAATAATTCCATTTCCGCGCTAAGAGTTTCTTCACTCATTGTTTTTAAGGTATTCTGTCTATTCAGTTTCTTTCGAGCGGTTCATTTTTCCTTCTTCTTATCCCTCTCTGCCTACCTCTTCTTACATTTTTTGTCTCTCTCTTTCCCTTTCCTTGAAGGTGTGCTGAATGGATAACTAAATAGTTCACACTCGGTCGTTCAGTTTAACAGTTTGTGTATTTGATTCTTGACCTTCAACGAATTTTTTTATTTTATGTATTATTTAAGTGTAAAAATTTTCTCAAGTGTTTTTATACTTTTGGGAATGTTCTTTCATTTGAGCTCCAGTTAAGTTCCATATCATCAGCAAAGCAGAAATATTCCTTGCCTAAGAGTGGTACCACATTCTCCCTTTCTGCGTTACTGGAGCCCCACCCTTTAAATTATAGATGTGCCCATTGTGACGTTCAGAGTCCTTCTGTTGGTGTGACAAGGACGTGGATAAGAGGATGTCAGGTCAGGTGTCGACCTCGTCACTTGAGGGTGGTTGGTTGGGTGGTAAGATTTTCTGGCGCAAGGTCCAAAATAGGACAAACTGCGCCAATCTTTGAATTTTTTTAAAATTAAAATAAGGAAAATCCAAGCAACATTAAAATTATATTAAAATACAAAAAACAGTGTATATAGTGAAAATAAAATTCAGACTTTAAAAATATAAAATTGTTTAGTGGAATATAAATTTTAAATAAAATGGAGAAAACCTATTGCTCTCAAAAAGGCAAATAGATTTCTATTTGGAGGTTCTCCCGGTAAATCAAATAATGTTAAAATATCTGTTTTTAAAAAAATGTAAACGTAAATGGTTAAAATCATGACAAGAAATTAAAATATGATATATTGTATAAGGTTCATCACACGTTTCACACCATGGATTTAATTCGTTTAAGAACAAATGAAACGTGTGTGTCCGATACGAAGGCGAGTCAGACGAACATCAGCACTTCGTAACGGTAAAACTGTTAATGTGATGATGTATGGAAATATGGCACGCAATTTATTAGTGACCTGCATGTTCCAAGACTCTTGCCAAAGATCTTGAGTAAACTTTTTAACACACCTTCTCACATCCAACAAAGGAATGGATGGAAGAGACGGGCCGTATGCAGATTTAGCAGCTGCATCATCCTTCTCATTACCATCGAGACCTACATGACTTGGGATCCAGCAGAAAATAATGTCATATCCCTTGCCACCTGAGGGTGGGGAAAAATTATGAAGCGTTTGATGATTGACGAGTATTGCCAAGCGTTAACCAAGCCGCAAACTACTGGAGGATTCTCCGGTGAAAATCTTACTTGGAGAATTTTTCTTGAATTCACGGAGAAGAAATAATGGCGTCATGTCATGTGACTATGTGACGTTATTGTTCTGTTGAACCAATGAAACTATTTACATCATATTGAATTATTATTCACATTTTGACTGATAGGCAATATCAGTTTTGTGAAATAATGACTGTTTATTCATCAAGACATTGATATGTATGTTAATTTATTTATATTGAAACTCAGAATGTGTAATTTCTTGATATTTTTTTTAAAATATTTTAATACTTTTTTTTGAAAATATTGAAAACTATTTTTATTTAACAAAATTAGTGTATATTTCATAATTTAAATTTAATCAAACTCATTGAATTGCATCATTGCCTTGAATATAATATAGTTAAATTTTTAAAATAAATATTTGAGATAATTTTTCATATTAACTATAAATCTTTAAATAAAAATAATTATAAGTCTTTAAATAAATGGCTAAAAATTATTAACCCAGTTTAAATAGTAGTAAAATATTTTTCATGTAAATTATTTAATGAAAAAAGAATATATAATAATGCATTCCTGTATCTTTAAAAATCTGAATTAATTCAGCAATGATAATTTTTACTGAATTTCCTTATATATAGAGAGATAGATAGAGAGATAGGTATCTTATACTTTTACCTGTGTAATCAAAAATAAATGGTAGTTACACATACAGACTTTAATAAATGCTTTCTAATTTCTAATACCTTAATTCTCAATCAAAAAATGTTTAATCTTTATATTTAAATTTAACTTGGCTCAGCAATATTTACATGAATTGTTAACAAATATTACTTTAATTCAAATTTTTTTTTAAATTTATTATTGAATTTATTTTATTAAAAAAAATCTATTACATCTAAGCAACCTCAGCAACATAAAATATGTAGCAAAATTACGGCTTTAGTTATATATATTCAACATAAGAAAATCAATGTTTTTGATGACATTAAATACAGTATATATATATATATATATATATATATATATATATATATATATATATATATATATATATATATATATATGTATGTATGTATACATATATTTAAATGTAAAACATGTTATTCTATGTATTTTATCTAAATTAATTTATTTCAATATAAAAAATTACGATTCTGAATTTCAATCTATTTCCTTCTCATAAAAAAATCCATGTTTTTATGAGAAGTAATTAATACAAATTATAACCCATCTCATATTTTCCAAATGTATAGTAAAACATTTGACTTATTTTCTAAAATAGAACATTTTTTATGTTTGACAAAATAAGTTCTATCTTTTGAATCCCACAGATATCTTCGATCCACATAATTTCATAAAATTAATCATCTTTCTAAAATTTTATAAAAATGTTAATTTTAATGAAATAAATTTTCTTTATTTTATCATCATTAATACATTGTTTAATAAAACGTAATATTTAATATTAAAAAATTAATTTAATGATCTTTGCGAAGATTTTTCGTGAATTAATCTTCATAAAAATATTGATAAAAGTTAATCGAAAACATTATTTCGAAGGGAGGAAAAAAGTTAAATATTTGCTTTGTCGCCGGTGCCCTGCCAGATATTTCTAACTTTCTGGAAAACTTATAAGTTAATCTTAACGCTTATTTTGTGACGTTTTCTGACGTCACTTGTTAGCCGAAGTTTTGCCAGTGTCAGTTTTCCTGCGAATTCTTCCTGGTTTGTCCCCGACCTAAGATACAATACGTAACTCACTTGCATCGCCATGTATGTTCGTTGTTGTTACTTATAATACTTGGACAAGCCAAGCTCACTATGCCATTGGCTATGCGAATTTAAGTCAGTAGGGTGCGTTTTTCGTTTAAACAGATCACCACGAAGGTGGAAGTGCGACTTTGTTCTTAACTCCTCCGATAGATGGCACCACCAGAGGATCAACTCTCTCAGTTTTTACATTGATCTGGAGGGGAAAAAAATTTTTTCTCCAGATAATTATACCCATGGTAATTGCTCAAAGACTGACCCCAGATTTAATGAGCACGTTTATCACATGTACTCGGCCGTGGTAGCCTAGTGGTTAGGGTATCGGCTTTCCATCAGGAAGGGCGGGGTTCAATTCCCAATGCTGCCCAAGATCCACCGAGTACATGCGATATACGTGCTCGTTAAATCTGTAGAATCGAAAGTCCTGTGGATGGTCATTGAGCAGTTACCATGGGTGCACTGGTCTGGAGAAGATTCCCTCCCCCTTCAGATCAATGTCAAAATTGAGGAAGTGGATTCTATGGTGGGGCCATCTATCGGAGGATTTAAAAAAGAGCAAAGATGCCCCTTTGTGGTGCTCTGATTAAAACGAAAGACGCTCCCTATTGCCTTAAATTCTGCATTGCCAAGGCATAGCGAGCTTGGCTTGTCCAAGAGTCATATGTAACAACAATAACTCGGAGGGTAGTTGGAGGCATTGTGATCAAACCCCACCCTTCTGGACGTAAAGCCGTGCTCTAAACAATGGGATACCACGCCCCCTCTCTCTCTCTCGGTATATATATAGGTTTATGTATGTGTGTGATTTTTAAATAATCTGTATCTTAAATAGCTGAAACAATGAATCTTCATTTGAATGCTATTTGCTATTACTTGACATACAACATATATGAAGCACTTGGAACCACAATATCTCACATACTGTTTTGGATCCCCGAAAAAAGCATTTCTGTCTAATGTGAATTTTTCATGCTCATTTTTTAAAGAAAATTCAACATGTTTACATTCTTGCATTTATTCTGGCCATTGCAAATTTTGCTTTCCAGAACCTATAACTATACCCGTAATCAAATGTAGATCCCTAATAGGAGAGATATACGAACTTCTCAATTAGGGAAGTGCTTGCAGCCCATTTCAACTTTTTCTGGTTAGATATTTATTTCCATTTACATTCATTATATGTTTGTAAATTATAACTGAATATTATAAAAATTAAATAATTTCCATCTCAGTTAGAGTAATACTTGCAGCCCATTCCAGCTTCAGTGGTGAGCTTTCTAATATAGGGGGTGATCGGTTAACGAATATAATCCATTACAAGACTTTGTTCGCTCTCCAAATTGTTCGTTAACCGATCATAGATTTACCATATATTTCTCTTTGTGACATCGATATATTCGTTCTGGAGACCCTAAAAATAAAAGTTAAAAAAAAAATTATGGTTTCTTAGTAAGTTTATTAAAAAAAATAATACATATGTATAGTCTTGCATATTAATCAGTCCTTTTCATTTTTTGTTTATGGGACTGTGATTGTTTCCACGAACCTGTCGTTTCCAGGATCGTTCAGTAATACGAAAGATCTTGGGTTTTTACTACACATTTATTTTACACAAAAAAAAACACATAACATTAACTACAGACACAAACATAATTTTAAATGGTTCCTTTTTACATCATTTGAAATACCAGAACTTTCCCCTGCCTGGAAACGGCACCTCCGCTACCACTCGTGGCGTTTTTCAAGAACCACGTTCCTTTCGCTCCCACACACTTTCATGATCTCTTAAACTCCGCCTCCAGCGTCTCCCACATCCGTACACAACGAAACAGAAAGCCATCGTTTTTTGAAGAGGACCAAATGGAACAACTTCGGAAGAAACTTGGCAGGAACTCTGCAACTTCTGGAAGTTCTCAGATTTCCAGTGAGCACGTCACTCGCTAAAACCAATCATACAAATCAATTAGCGCCACTCAAGAGATAAGAGGAACTCTATCGCTGTGCAGAATCTTAAATGTCCTCATAATTCTTTCGAAACTGACTCGGAGAAGTGCTGACTGCTTGCACAATGCTCTCATTATTGACACCTTCCCTCCAGTTTCCATTGCTGGACCTTGTCCCGCGAATGGAAACTACGAAGAATCCTAGAATGTTTCTTTTACCTTTCATCACCATTCCACCAAGAGCCAACAATACCAAAATTCTAAATGTAACTTAACGATTAATCTATTTGCTGACATGCTACAGCTTACACATTTCTTTCATATTATCTTTAAAGGAAAACAGCCTATACTACTGCTATATCTATTATATTGATTACAACACAATATTATAATGTAAGAAAATAAGAATCAATATTAACATTAAAAAAAAAATAACTATGCAAATATTTTTCACACAACCTTATGAAAATTAACAACCAAAACAAATCGAAATAACTACAATATCTTATATAAAGTTAAATATGAATATTATAATATGTCAGAAATATTTTACTATTTCTTATGCTAGATTTATAATAAAAGAAATAAAAAAAATTAATCATCCTCATAAACCCTTGATAAGGCATCTGCGATAACATTATTATTACCGGGCTTATGAGCTATTGTGACCTGATAGCGAGAGAGAGCCAGTGACCATCTCTGTAATCTGGCATTCTTCGGGATGCTTTCCGTAAGGTATTTCAGAGGATTGTGATCTGTGAATAAATTTATGGAAGTTCCGTAAGTCCATGCTTCAAACTTACCAAGTGCCCATATCACAGCATATGCTTCTCTCTCAATGGTACTCCACTTAGTCTGCGCTGGAGTTAATTTCTGACTGGCGAAGGTTATAGGCTTAGGATTTCCATCTGTGTCTCTCTGCATTAAACATGCTCCAATGCCAGTAACCGAAGCATCTGTGTGGAGTTCAAATTGATTATTTAGATCAGGGGTTGACAATGAAGTGACAGCATATAAACTATCTTTCAATGAGATGAAAGCCCTTTCTGTCTCTTCAGACCAAGGGATATCATTTGGTACAGATTTTCTGGTCAGATCTGTTAATGGCTTAGCAATGTTTGCATAATGAGGCACATATTCCCTATAATAGTTAAACAGTCCTAATATTGATCTTAAGGCTTTCTTTGTTCTTGGCGATTTTAAGTTTTTGATAGCTGCAATTTTATCCGGATCGGGCCCATGCTCTCCTGATCCAACTATATGACCTAAGTATTTTACCTTTGATCTAGCAAATGTGCATTGTGCTAAATTTGCGCTAAAATTGCACTGCTTTAATGTTTTCAAAACCGTTCTTAGATGGTTCAAATGTTCTTCCCAACTAGATGAATAAATTATGATATCATCCAGGAAACTTTCAACAAAATCATTATGAGGTCTTAGGATCTGATTCATAGTTTTCTGAAAAGTAGCTGGAGCACCTGCAAGTCCAAATGGCATTACTTTCCACTGATACTGTCCCTTAGGTGAAACGAAACTCGTTAATTCTCGACTATCTTGATCCAATGGAATTTCCCAATAACCTTTAAGGATGTCTAAAGTTGATAGATACTTTGCCGCACCAGCTTTGAATCGTAATTCTTCTGAATTTTGCATTGGAAATGGAGCTATTTTAGATTCAGAATTTAGTCCCCGATAATCGACACATAGTCGAATCGTTCCGTCGTTCTTTGCGACACATACAAGAGGATAAACAATTTCTGCAGAAGATGGTTCTATTAAATCCTTGTTTAATAGTTCCTTTATTTGATTTTCCACCTGAGGTTTTAGTGATTCCGGTATTCGGTAAATATGAGGCTGTTTCCTTTCGATTCCAGTTTTTAATGTTATTTTATGCGGTTGTACTTTAGCTCGTTTTAATTCACCATTGAAAACGACTCTGTAGTCTTTGAGAATTGTTAAAAGCTGAGTCTTTTGCTTCGGAGATAGATTTGACAATTCTGTCTTTTCTTCTAACTGTTTCCAACAGTCCTTTATTTCTCCAAGGCCTCCTAGAGGTACAGGTTTAACTTCCCCAAAATCTTCATCAGCTTCATATATTATACCCACCGTATTCATCGGTTGGATATATTTCCTTAGCTTATTCTGATGCAGATGACGGATACTTCCATCCGGTAGCTTAACTGCATAAGAATGTGGTGATTTTGTTCTACAATTTCTCCTGGACCTTTCCACCTAGAACAAAGTTTGTTTGTAGAGTCTGGAATCAACACAATAACCTCATCTCCAATAGATAATTCTTTTGATTTGGGTCTCAAATTATGATAATGTACATATTTCTCCTGTTGATTTTTAGTATGCTCATCAGCGTATTCCACAGCTTCCTGCAACCTACTTCGAACCTTCTGAAGATAATCAGTGATTGATTCACCAATACCTTGAGGTAAAACAACTTCATCTTCCCATGTAGATTTTAAAATTGCTAAAGGTCCAACTGGGGGCGTCCATGAACTAGTAGATATGGTGAGACCCCAGTAGTAGCGTTTGGCACTTCACGATATGCCCATAAGAGAAAAGGCAGCTGTTTGTCCCATCCTCCACCTTGCGACCTTATAGCATGATGTAACATTGACTTCATTGTGCCAATCCATCTTTCTATTAATCCGTTACTCTGTGGGTAACCTGGTGTAGAGAATTTTGGTACAGTCCCTAATCTTTTAAGAAATTCTTGCGTTAACTTGGCAGCAAAATTTGTTCCATTGTCCATAGCAATGATTCGAGGAATGCCAGTCCTCATAAAAATTTCCATAAAAGCATCGCACGTCGCTTTTGCAGTCAAAGATTTAATAGGAATTGCTTCTGGCCACCGACTGTGCTGATCCATAACACACAATACATACTGATGTCCCCTAGAAGACTTAGGTTCAATAGGCCCTAAAATGTCAGCGTTCACTACTTGAAAGGGTAGTTCTGGTCTACCAACAGCTTCTATAGGTCCTCTGTCTTTCAGTTTGGTTTTCCTCCGCAATTGACAATCGTGGCAAGATTCACACCAACGTTTGACATCTTTTGGCATACCTTCCCACCAAAAAGACATCGCAATTCTTTTCCTTGGTTTTTCTAGAGGCAAGATGTCCTCCTGTTGGTGTTTCATGAGCCAATTTTAAAATTTCTTTTCTCCTGCAATCAGGAACTACAAGCTGTACATATTTCTGTCCTGCCACATTGCCTGTGTGGTACAGTAAATCTGATTCCAGCCAGTAATTGTTCTTACGCTGTCTGGCATCTTCAAAACACCGATTTAATGTAGCGCAGGACAACTGTTCATTTCTTAATATCTTTGCTTGCGAAATTGGAGTATTATTTTCTTCATCCTTAATAGCGATTATTTCTTCATTTAACAAGCTATTTTCCACTGGAGTAGTCGAAACCTCTACTTCAGAATTTTCTAAATCAAGTGTTCCTTGATTTGCTTCTATTTCCTTGTGAGCTTCTATTTTCCTTCCCTCCACATTGAAAGTATTCGAAACTATTTCTTTCCCGTGGATATTTTTTATTTCCTCTCCGAGATATTTTCTTCTTTGTTCTTTCAACAAACTGAAAACTCTAGGAGTGATCAAAGCTTGTTCATGCAATCCTTCAACAACCGCAGCATGCACCATGATATACGGCCTGATATCATCATCTGCTGACCAAAGACTAAGTGGAACAGAAACAAGCTTTCCTTCAACCGGAGATCCAATTGCAGGCCTCAAGTAAATTTTCCCACTTGACTGCAACATTTCTTCTGGCACCACTGACTTCCGCAGTACTGTAATTTCCGCACCACTATCAATGATTCCTTGAAACTTATTATCTCCTATATTTAAATCAACTCGTAAAAGCTCACCATCCTTTTCGCTGATTGGAATTTCCCAATCGAAACTTGCATTACCTATTTTAATGCAAAGTTCATTTAACCCTTTCTTGCTTACTTCAGTTTCACTTCTATTAGAAACTTGAGATACTGTATTCATTTGTGGGCAAAATTTCTTCAAATGACCCTCTTCTTGACATTTGTAACACTTTAATACCTTTTTATCTGGAGAGCAACTCGCCGTGTTATTTCCGAAACGATTCTGTGGTCGTGGATCTGGGTTCTTTTGATAATTACAATATTCTTTCCTCTCAAAAAAACTTTTATTTCTAACTTCAGCTGAAAAAGGTTTCCTTACAGTTTCGTTCTGTTTTGTCCCATGTGGGCCAGGAATAAATTTGGTATAGTTGTGGGGATTATTTGTGAAACCTTTTGGTATCGAAACTAAGAAATTATCAATTTCCCTCACCAATTCAGGGACTGGAAGCCAATTTTCAGTCTCTTTCAAAAATATTTGGGACCTTACATGAGTAGGTAAAGTTTCTTTTATTTTATCAGCTACAATAAGCTCTTTAAGTTTAGCAAATGTTTCTACATCTCTTGATTTTAAATACAGTTCTAATGCAGCTTCCACCCGGGACGCATACTGAGCATAACTTTCATTGTGTAATTTATAACAAGAATCAAAATTCTTCTTGTGTTGTAAGGGGGTTATTCTATGTTCCCTTAAAATGAAATTTTTGATTTTGTCATACTGATCTAAATCTTCTTCAGACAACATAGCATTTATTCCTTTAGCACGACCCTTTAAACACTGTAAAATAATTTTCCCTTCATACTGCTCGGGTACTTCATAAAGCTTGAACATCCTTTCGGCATGATGGAAAAAGAAGGGCCATTCTTCGGCTCGTTCCGGGGGATCTAAAATTACCCCTTTCATTATATTTAAATAACCTAGAAATGCGTTTCCTAATTTATCTCGCCCATATTCGACAGTGCTTCCTGAATTGCTCTCATCTTCCCTTTCTTTTAATTCTAATTCACGCATTTTAATTTCATGCTCACGTTGCCTTTCTTCTCGTTCTAATTCGCGTTGCCTTTCTTCTCGTTCTCGTTCTAATTCACGTTGCCTTTCTTTGGCTTTCTCTCTCTCTATCCGATCGGAAATTATTGTATTTATTAATTCTCGAACAAATGACTCTTCAAAATGTTTAGATTGTGTAATCACATTTTTTAAATCTATTATTTTTGCGTCCGGAGGAATCTGTTCTCCTAACTCATTAGCCAATATTAACAGATCCTCCTTCCGAGCTTTACCCAAGAATGCGAAAGCCATTTTAACAACTAATGTTATCGCAAATTACCAAACGTTTAATTATCAATTATTCAAAATAAAACATTTAAAATCCTACAAATCATCTTTCTTTTGTTTTATCAATAAAACACTTTCGTTTACTTAGTGCACAAAAAAATTAAATAATTTATTTTAATACTTAATTTAAAAATTTATAGTTTCGATTTTCAATTCAACACACTGTAATACACTTAATATATATAAAACTTCAATTATATATAATACACATTAATGAATGAAAACAATTTAAATTAAGCTAAAAAAAAATTGCATATACGAATCATAATACCAGTTTAAGCATTTCAAATTAAATAAATCCTTATCGCAGCAGATCATTAAGCATAACAACTTAAGTCAATAAAAAAAATTAAATAATTTTTTAGTAACATGTATTTATGTTCATCACTATTTGTATATACTATTTTACTTTAAAATAATATGAAGCAGAGCTATCGAAATAACCAAAAATCTATTCAATAGTTGCAAGCACAATTACTTTCGAAATATAAAATAATTCAAAACTTCCCCTCTTCAAAATGTTTCACACTTTCGGTTTTGAATCAAAATTTAAAATCTAGGTTACTTTACATAAATATTAAATACAATCATAGTAAATAATTAATATACCTTATAATACTGAATAGTTCTGAACACGTTATTTGATAATGCAAAACAATAAACATTTTAGAAGCATTTAAACTTTCTTGAAATAGTTTCTTATTCCATAAACTTATATCATTTACATAATAAACAACAAAATGATAATGAAAATTCTAAACAAAAAGATTTATATCCTATTATATCATATTAAACCAAACATACGTTTCAACAATTTACTATTCATTAATACAGCATCTTTTAAATTAATGCACATAACTCAAGAAATTGACAATTAGCAACAACAACATCATTATTATTATCAACAACATCATTATTATAAATTTGTTTTAATAAACAGATTATTCCAAAAATATTTTTCCTTAATAAATCAAAATTATTTATATATATTTTTAATAATATCACCAGTTAGAGGGGAAAAAAACTTTTCTGAATCATTATGAACAAATATCAATAACCAATAATATTTCGAAACCAATATCGAAACTTACATATTTTCTCAATTAAATTAAACATTATGCATATTTATTTTTATCTTGATATTTCAAACATTTAAACAGTTTTTATTAATTATATTTACTTCTTAAACAAAACCCTACAAAGAAATTTAAGAAAATTCTAAAACAAAAGTTCCCTTAAACCATACATAATTAAAACAAAAATTGGCTCTTAATGGA
Organism: Latrodectus hesperus; assembly: GCA_037975125.1. Lineage (NCBI taxonomy): Eukaryota > Metazoa > Arthropoda > Arachnida > Araneae > Theridiidae > Latrodectus > Latrodectus hesperus. The sequence goes on from JAJQOW010001250.1 coordinate 39,926, forward strand.
ATGAGAAGCAATCAAAATATACAGACTCACGACTTTGTAGATACTTTTCCATCATTAGCATCCCATCATTTCGTATCAATCCGGAACACATCCTGTCGACTGCGCCAATGTGATTGTTTCCACGAACCTGTCGTTTCCAGGATCGTTCAGTAATACGAAAGATCTTGGGTTTTTACTACACATTTATTTTACACAAAAAAAACACATAACATTAACTACAGACACAAACATAATTTTAAATGGTTCCTTTTTACATCATTTGAAATACCAGAACTTTCCCCTGCCTGGAAACGGCACCTCCGCTACCACTCGTGGCGTTTTTCAAGAACCACGTTCCTTTCGCTCCCACACACTTTCATGATCTCTTAAACTCCGCCTCCAGCGTCTCCCACATCCGTACACAACGAAACAGAAAGCCATCGTTTTTTGAAGAGGACCAAATGGAACAACTTCGGAAGAAACTTGGCAGGAACTCTGCAACTTCTGGAAGTTCTCAGATTTCCAGTGAGCACGTCACTCGCTAAAACCAATCATACAAATCAATTAGCGCCACTCAAGAGATAAGAGGAACTCTATCGCTGTGCAGAATCTTAAATGTCCTCATAATTCTTTCGAAACTGACTCGGAGAAGTGCTGACTGCTTGCACAATGCTCTCATTATTGACAGGGACATTCAAGAACATGTTCAATGTCGACTGTATTTCTATTCTTTTTAAGACTTTCTGGAAATGAATAACAACACTGTTGTTGTAAAAATATTTAACCTTACTGATATCAGATTGGTTTGGGTGCTATTCTAAGACCACTGGTCTGACATTTTCCCGCTTCTTCAACAAATGAACGGTGGGTGCTCAAAATGAAATCAATTTCAATCAAAATCGAAACTGATTGTCTACTTTGGCTATAAATATTCTATAAGAAAAAAGTTTTTCAAATATAGAACTTTCAAGTTTAATAGGCAAGCAACATAATTCAAGAGAGATGAAAAACGATTTTTGGTCCGTTGGGTTTGGCAATCTTGCACATCAAGCTCCGAGAAGTGTTCGTTAGAATTCGTTTTAGTTCGTTATCCCAATATGTGTTCGTTGTCCACGCATAAAAATCTTTCGTAAAAGTGTTCGCATAGTCCGAGCTGTTCGTTAACCGATCATCCATAAAATTGAGTTGCACTTTCTCCCATCAATAATAGATAAAAAAATAAAAATAAAAAAACATTATAAAACTGATTCTTCTTCTCTAGACTATTATCGAATTTTTCTTTTTCTTTTATTAATCACTGTGGAAATCCGTGCCAATTCAGTGAGTATTGTTTGTCAGCGACTGTGAATGTAATTAGAAACGTTTCCATGGAAACTAACATATGCGGGCACCAATATTTGATGTTTAAAAAAAGATTTAAATAAGTAGCATTACTTTTTCTCAGATTTTTATTTCTGCATAAACAACTCTGTTACCCAATGAATATAACATCTTAGCAAAATGAACTTTTGACATAGAAAAATGAATGAACTTTAACATAGAAAAATGTGCATTTGATAATAAAAATGATTAGTTATCGTATGTTAAAAGAAAAAATGTCTCAATGAAAAGCTCTAGAATATTGTTTTAATATAACGATTTTTAAAATTTAAAATATAAAGAATTTCATACATTTTAATCTTTTCTAAACTATTACAATTTTAATAATCAATTTTTAATCTCGTCTGATATTATGTGTATGTTTGAATTAAATATTGATAATAGTGGAAATATTTAAAAAAAATATTAAATGTAGTGCAAAATAATATTTAGAAAAATGTTCAATGTTCAAAATTCTTTTTTTCTATTTCTCTCTCTTAATAGAACAATAATATCAATACGTAATAACATTTTTGTTTGTTGTCATATTAATCTTTTCGATATGGACGAAATACAATTTTATTTGGACGGTTTGGTGAATTCTCTTAACTGTAGAATTTGACAACCAGAAAATTTATGTTCAACTTTATAGCTTCTGATGCTATCTCAGAATATAACGATGTAATATGATTTTACTACATTTTTTTGACACTGTATTTTTATTGGATTAAAATGTTGGGAAGTTGGAACTTCCCATAGGCTCATTCACTGGGCAGCGATATGAGTTGTTTTGAGAAATAAAATTGTTCCTGATATGCAATTACGTGCCTAATTTTTATTTAAAACAGAGATCTTCCACATATGAATCCCTGTGTTAAGAACGTCTTAGAAAATTACTTCACAGAACAACGTGTTATATGTGATCCGTGGCCTCTAAGATTCCCAGATCTCAATCCATGTGAATTTTGACTTTGCTAAAAACATTTTGTAAATCGTGATAATCAAAAGAAGAAAAGGCTGCAGCAGTGACCTCATATTGTCACGAGATGTTTCCAGAAAACACTGCGTTGAACTGCGTAACAATTTATCTTGCAATCAAATATGGAATCTGAGAATCACAGAGGTTGTGTTGAATATAGTTTGTAAGAATCTTTTTGAAACTAAAAAAGTTCTAAATAAGTTCATTAATAAACTTTTTTGTAGAGAAATTTGTGCATTCTTTAATTTGCTCAAAAACGTTTTCATTTCTTCAATACATTTAACAAAAAAATTTCTTAATTTTTCCAGCAACAATATCGTTTGCAGATAGCTTTAAAATATGGTTAATTAACTAGGAAAATCCTATTTTTTATACCGCAAAGCAAATTCTTAATTATTTTAATTTTGTATCTTTCGTTGTTTGTGATAATTAAAATGTAAACTTTGTGTGGAAGTGTCATAATTATTAAAAAGCAGTGATACAATTGAACAAATGAGGCACTTTAAAAATTTAAAAGTTATTAAATTATACAATAGAATAAAATAAATTCTCATGGAGAAATTCTTAAAATGAGGATATATGATATTTTCTATTGTTATTTTCCTAGTTCAAATGTTTTTTTATTTAGACTTTATCATATTATATTCAATCGGAATCGATTATTGGCATGTTTTGAAAAGCGTGAAATGCACTGAAATCTATTGACAGATTTTAAAGTCTTTTATTTTATGATAAAGGGAAAGAATAGAAAACAATTTCTTCCAATCACAGAAGAAGGAAAATTAAAAAAAAAAATATTTTTGATCAGTGAACGGCAGGTGATTTACAGAAGGAAATGTAGGGTTATGATTTTATTTATACATATTGGTTTCATGTATATCTAGTATAAAGTTCAGATGCACACACAGGCTGGTGTAAATAAAATATTCATTAAAATTCCAATTTACAATTTGAATTGTACATTTCAAAACAAAAAAGTCGACAATAAAAAAATAACAAAATCTTGCAATTTTTAAAAAAGTAAATCAGTTTAATTCACAGTTTCCAAATCAACCACCAGACAAATTGTATGGAGAAATAAAGTTTTTTATTTATATATTAATTACATATCTGCCTATAAATAATAAACATTTAATTAAAAAAATACAGGAACTAATTTATTTGGAATTTTATGTTTAAAAAAGTGTTTTCTTGACGAAAATGCTTTCTCACATGAAATTAGGAAATATATATAATCGTGCATTATAAATAATTTTTCAAATCTAGACATAAAAAATAAATTAAATAGATACAATAGAGTAATTTTGGGTACAGGGAAGTATGCTGGTGCAACAGTACAATGATAGTTAAATAATCTAATTAAATAGAAACGAACTGGCACTTTTTATAAAAAATGTTAAACATAAATTATTTTAGATAATTTGGTATTATAAATGAAACACATATGATGATAACTCATACATCATTTTTTTCTTTAAAAATATTTTACAGGAATCCTTAGTGAGAAATAAAGAATTTAAATTTTAATAAAACTTTGCTTTACCGAATTATAGGAAATACTTAGAAACTAAGTATACTTACGCATTTCTTCGTGCATCATTTCTATGAATAAAATGTGTCGCCAAATACTGTGATTTAGCAAAGAATGTTGCAAATTATCGACCACGCTTCTTGATTAATTTGATAAGCCACATGTTTTTACATATTTTATTTTTAATCCATGTAAATTTTAAATCCATGATAATGAAGTCTGTAACCATGCCAATATAAAAACTGAAATATGAATTAAAAATAAACTTTTTATCTGTTTTAATATTTTTTTTATTTTTTATTTTGATAAAGATGTAAGTGGGGAAAATATACTTTAGGGTGCCCCATGACGAAAATTGGCAAATTATAAAAAAATAAATAAAAAAATTTTCACCAAGCTTTATTTTTGTTCACGTTTGAAGGAATACAATTGTGCTGAGAACAAGATAGACCAACCAAAAATAAACGAACATCGCCAACAATATGGCGCCAAATTGATGAGTCACTGAGTGCACTCTAAAATATAACTCGCCCGGTATAAGTCAACTGCTCTGTTTTTAACTGTCACATAAAAAAAAAAGAATTAAATTTTCCACACCTGGCGTCATTGTTTTTTTGTTGAAGTACCGAATAAATTTAATATTTTGAAAACACATTTTCAAATTATTGTAATGGTACGTGTGTTATAAATAAAATGTGTCGCCATATGAGCTGCGAAATGCCGCAGATGTTTAAGTGATGATTTCCGGTGCGGAGTCTGTTCTTTGATCCAGAAGACACGATTTACTCAATTCAGTTGACTGAACTGAATTTTCATAAAAATAAATTAAATTGAAAAGATTTAGATTTTTATATTAATATTAGATGATACGTGCCATTAGTAACATCACGCATAAAAATATCCACAATATCTAAAAAAATCTTTTGTAATAATAATGAAAATATTCATTACAATATAAAAAAAAATTTAACGGATAAAAATTATTTTAGATAATTAGTTATTATATAACCGAAAATTTCTGATAGTTTTTACAGCGTATTTAAAAAATTATAGTAAATCATAAAAAATAGTAGAGAAGTAGTTATCGTAACATGAGTATTTGCAAATTCGAAACCAAAACAAAATTATAAAATTTACATTCAAAGCCATTTCTTTTCAAAATATAAAATTGAATCAATATAACATATTCTGCAGAACGTGTTCCTCCGTATGCGAAAAAACAAAGTCAAATACTATATACGGAATATGTAAAATAACGAATATAATTAAAGAATATATATATATATATATATATATATATATATATATATATATATATATATATATATATATATATATATATATATATATATATATATATAAAGAAAACATTAAAATAAATGAAACTGGAAATACTGTTATTCCCATTTGTAACGTTTCACGAAATACACTGTTCAAAACCAATTAAAGGATATTGTAAGTTTTACATAAAATAAAGATATAAACGAAATTTCTTTGGCTGAAAATGGAAGAAGAGAATCACAAATGAAAATTCTTCTTATTTTCAAACTGTGGAGTATGCTAATTTTGAGTTCGACGTCAAAAACGTCACTTCAGTGGCAGTGAATGAAATTTGACTTTCAACTGAATAAAAGACAATGAATACAAGGATGATCGGTATTCAGTGACTGCTTTGTTTCGATGAGTACGATGTCTCAGCGAAGTAATTTGACCGATTCTGAAGCTTGGAGAGTTGTTGGTAGGTTATAAGGGGGCCAAACTCAAACCAAAGTAGCGCAAGCCATTGGAGTGTTACAAAGTGTGATTTCCAGGATCTGGAACCATTTTTTGAGACTGGAAGTGCAGGCTGAAGACCAGGGAAAGGTCGTAGACGGGCGACACCACCCAATGAAGATCGTTATTTAGTGTTAACGGCTCGGAGACACCGAAATATGAACGCTACTCTTCTCCATCAACACCTTCGCTCGGCTACTGACACCACGGTTTCAACTCAGACTGTCGGAAACCGGCTCCATGGTGTAGGTCTGTATGCTCGTCGACCGATGGTATGCATTAAACTAACATCAAGGCATCGTCGCGACCACAGGGAGTGGGCAACAGAGCATGTGAAATGGAGGAGAAATGTGGAGCAATGCTCTTTTTTCTAACGAGTCCCGTTTTTTTGTTCATCTTGATAATAGGCGTGTTTTCATCTGGAGGGACCGTGGCAGTAGGAATAATCCAGCGTTTGTTCACGAAAGTGTCAGATTTGGCGGTGAAGGAGTGTTGGTGTATGATGGCATCTCCATTGACAGGTGCGCAGACCTCTATATCATTCGAGATGGACCTCTGACTGGTCGCCAATATAGGGATGAGATCCTCAGACCTATTGTAGTCCCTTACGCTGCAGCAATCAGAGATGACTTCATTTTAATGGAAGATAACTGCAGGCCCCATCGTGCTAACCTGGTGGTGAATTTCCTTTTCAAGGAAGGAATCGTACGAATGGAATGGCCAGCTTGTTCTCCAGACATGAATCCAATAGAGCACGTTTGGACGCTCTAGGAAGACGAGTTGCTGGCCACCTACCACCCCCACAAACTCTCCAAGAACTGGAAAGAGCTCTTCTGGAAGAGTGGGACAGAATACCCCAACTCATAGTTAATAGCCTCATTGACTTCATGCCTCAAAGGTGTTCAACGTTGCTGGCCGTCAGTGGAAACCATACCCCTACTGATTATAACTTTCTTTGAAGACAATACCTTTTCTTATTCTTTTTTTCTCATATGCACAAATTATGTTTTTTTCCTTTCGTACACAAATACGCAATAAAATGCATTTTTTCCTGCCAAACATGTGTAATTTATTCTCATATAACCTAGTACGACACGTATCCGTCAACTAAAAAGTTTCCCAGCCACAAGATCCACCTAAAACCGCAATATCCTTTAATTGTTTTGAGCAGGGTATTTCTTAAATTACGTTACTAAAATACGTAAGAAAAGAAAGATTAAATACACTTCTTCAAGAGAAGATATGCATACATAACAAGAAAAATCAATATCGATATATCGTTATTCAATGACTAGAATCGAATCTGGGATCTTACATTCCAAGAATTACGATTCTAAAATTGACTAGCCCCAGTAAGTTTTGATCATTTATTATACATTTTTACTTCCATGAACTCATTTTCTATCTTTGGTTCAGTTGCTTCAAGTCGCTTTCACATTAAGATCAGAAAAGTGAAGCATTGTTTGCCGGGGGTAGTGTTTGGAAGAGTGACCACCTTCTTCTTTACTGAGTAGCTGACTTCCCGTGGGTTTGGGGATGTATCTACGTTACTCTGTGACGTTCAAAGTCCTTTTACTGGTGTGCTGTCCATGCATAGAAGAGGACGCCAGCTCAGGTGTGCCCTCGTCACCTGATCGCAGTTTAAAATTACGAGGCACTTGATAACAGTCGAGTATTCTTAAAAAAAAGAGAAAAAAAAATTAACTTTAAGGTACAGTCCATGACTTTCTTGCTCAGCTATGCATGTATGCATGATTTATTTTGGAATGAATGATTTATTTTGGAAGTCACTATCGGAATTTCGGCATCAAATCCGAAACTAATAAGATGTGATGTAAAAGCCTTTTCTCTTTGTCACACGTGACAAGAACTGTAATATATGGAATTTCATATGATAATGTATAACAGAGAAAACTGTAGAAGAACCATACGTTTCAGAGCAATAGGTTTCGGATTCGACTCCAAATCCAATCCTTGAACAACAAGAAATACAAGATGAGCTTCAGCTTTCTGTACCCACACTTGTTAAGGTAGGTGGTTGAGAGATTTCCTGATGTCTTCAAATATTATTCTCTAAATAAAAACCTAATTATTTATGAAATATCCTCCAGATAGGATACATGCGGTACAAAAGAGTTGAATATATATATATATATATATATATATATATATATATATATATATATATATATATATATATATATATATGCACACACACGCGCTTACACATATATATCTAAATAATAAAATTTTTAAGTAGTTTTCCATACTTCAATATCATTATCTAAATTAATGGAATTAATACATTTCAATTTTCAAAATTTGTTTTCAAAATTCAAAATTTTCAACATTTAAAAGAATTAAATACAATCAAGTTCATTAAAAAACTAACAAATAATAAAAAATGACACAATATTTAAAATATTTTCTTTAACATTTTTTTAATGCTTATGATTACTATTAAATACTTCAAATCCATTTGATGAGAATTATATATTTATTCTTTGCAAGAAAGATTTTTCTTTTTTAATTTAGTTATTTCAACACAATAACTTACTTTTGAACCAAAAACTTGAGAAATTTAGAAAAAAAAAATTAGATACTTTCACTTCGAGAAGAAGATAACTGAGGATGAAAAACGTGGTGGTTGCTTATATATTTTCTATACGCTCCAACAGATCTTTTGAAATCCATGAAAATTGAATTCATAAATAGAAATGTTTCTTACCACAAGTATATACTCATGTGGAATTCTAATTTTTTTCCCTTTAAATCAATATCCAAACGGTTAATACTAATTCATCAAGAATTACTGAGTACATTTCACAAAATGAATCGTAACTCATGTTTATTTTTAATGTCCTTCTACAAAGTAAGCAGACAATTTTGTCTGCTAAGATCCGATAACGTCATATCGAAAGTATCTAATCATCTCAAATTTCGAGCTAAATGACTGAATATTGGAGTCCTCACCAAGAGGATTACTGAACCGAGGAGTCTTGAAATCGTCTGCTACATGTTTTACCCTTTTATAAATTCACTTTAAGTATCAATTAAAAAGAAAAAATATATCTTTTTAAACATTTAATTATTTATTTAGCATAAATAGAGATAAATTTTTTTCATCATCATGAAAATTTAATTTAATTATTATGAGTCTGATTTTCGAACACAATATTCGGATACATTTTCAAAAAATATGAATATTGACATAAGATAATTTGATTTTAAATAAACCACATTTGTATAGAATGCTTAAAAAATTCCAATTAGCTCATGTATTTATTGGTCTGATATATTTACATGTCAAATGGCATTTGCTTTAGTGCGAAGATTAAAAAAACATTTGCTTATATAGCGATTCATTATGTACAATTATATTATCAAAAAAATGTTAACTATTATTGCTTTGCGGTAATATAAATGAATGCAGTTATAGAATTGTTGCATCATTTAGAAAGAGATATCCTAGAGATAAATTTATGCTGAGTTGTAGCAAATAATGATTCTGATTGTAAATCTTTTAACACCAAGTAAAAATACTTAGGTTATACATATGTATATTTACATATATATAGCGTCTATAACCCATTGTTTTTGCAAACTGTATTTTCAACGGAAAATATATACATAATTTCCGGAAAAAAATTCTGATTTGGATAACAAAATACCGGCATTTAATATTTCCTGTTTTTGAAAACGGTGTTTGAACCACGAGAAAGAGGTCTAAAGCTTAAACCAGGAAAAATCAAATGGAATGAATTATGATATGCACACCGAATTTCTTTTAGTCAGGAAGTTTTTAAATAATGAAGTACTTTTTTCATCATGTTTCAATGCATTTTCGATTTTCGGTGTATTAGAAAAGGAGTAAATCGTTTCGCTGACTATGTGTTATCTCAAAAATATCTTTCCATTAAAGTAATAAATGCGATTAGTTAAAAAATATACTGTGGTAATATAAAAAAACAGGGTGATCCTATGTGATCTGCATATATTTTCTCCTCCCCCACTCTGATTCAGCATAGATAACAACATTGAAAAATGAGGAAGAAACTCACTCTTCAGTTTTTGTAGCGAGATAGGTTGAGGAAAAGTTCCGATTATATCGTATAAATTTATTACATAGCAACATAAGGAAATTTATAAGATTATTAAATCTGCATTAATTAAGACTTAAATTGATTATAAATATTGTAATTAAGTTTTCAAAATGAAACACAACTTTTGTTTTAGGGTAACCAAAGACCAATATCTTACTATAAGTTTCATTTCATTCCATGCTGGTTTAGTGAAAGTTTTTTTCCTAAATTTTCAAGGTCATATTTATATAAAAGTTAAAGCACATTTAATAATACGTTTCAGTTTGTTCCATGGCTTTTTGACATATCTTTTTAAGATTCCTAATTTCACTTTCATAGACAGATATGTCTTTATTTGCGAAAAGCTCAAAAAATGTTGATTTATAGACTCGTCTGCATTTAACGCTCTTCCTTCTTAAAAATTTTGAAGAGAAAGAAACAAGAGGAAGTTTGACGGCGCTAGGTGATAGGTAGGAAAACACTTCCCATCATCTCCAATAATTTTTCACGGATTCCCAAAGATGTGTATGGCTGTGGAGCACTGCTCTCGTACAATTGACTAGCTTCGGGTGTTTATGAACGACATCTTCTCTCAAACTGTCCAACTATCTATAACTCTCATTCCAATTAATAATTCCATTATTTTCTTGGATGTTAATAACTCCACACTTTTCGAGTCTTATTACATTGAGAGCCTAATTTTCCTTTGTGTGATTTCTGTTTTTGAAGTCTTTGACAGCAAACCATCACTCCAAGATCAAATCGTCTCCATACCACAATATTGTTAACAATCCCCTTATCAGCAACAATTATTTTTCCTTCTTTTCTTAGTAGCGAATCAGTCTAAGGTAGGCCATAACCTTCTGCAAAGTTGATTTTCAGATCATTCTGTTTTTTGAAGAAAACATTGTATTACGTCTCTTTGTTCCTTCATTGCAAAACAAACAAATGAAGGAATAAAGAGATCGAAATAATTTTTTGAAAAAGCTTCCTGCTTGGGAAAAAGGTTAAAATGTATATTTTAAAGTACAACTTTAAAAAAAAGTGCTTCGTATTTTATTAATAAAATTGGTTTTAAGAAGGAATTTTATCTCGCGCTTGATTATTATGTACTACAATGATTCTCAATCTTTTTTGTCAAAGCACATCATTTAATGATTCATAATTTTTCGGCACACAAAGAAAAAGATAAGCTTAAAAATTATTTACTTATCTACAAGACACTGTGTAAAATAGTTTATGATAATAATTTGAATGTAAAATAAAATAATGTAGTACATACTACAAAAACAAAAGTAGGTTTGTTACTTTATTACTTAATAGAAAAAGGAATTACAATTTTTATTACATACATTTTTAAAATTTGGCAGCACATAAAAATGTTACTACACAGTGGGTGAGATTTACTGATATAGTGTATACTAAATAACTCTTTCTATTAGTGTTTTATTTATATAAAGGGAGCCTTTTGTTAAAAGAAAATTGGTTTTAAGATCTAATAAACTTATTTTTCTATTTTATGAATTTTTCAAACTAAGTCTATTTACTATTCCCTACGAATTCATAGAAAACGAGTGTTTTCTCTATTTAGATTTATTTGATTAAGTGATATTTTGTTGTTAATTAATTATGACATAATTGCTTAATTTTCTCTGTTAGAATGTAATTTCCTAATATTCGATGCAGATTTAAGAACAAAAATTCCTTAATATTTGATGCAGAAGTCAAAAATATTAAAAGCCCATACTATTCCCGTAGTCCATTGAGAAATACCTAATAAATTTGAAAATTTGAAAAATAATTAACAAAAAAAATCCAAGAATAAAGATTGAAAAATGTCTTTCAATAAGTTTATATTTTAGTATACTAACTGTCACTTAATGATAGACTTTTTACAAGTTTTATTTTTTAAGTTTATCCTTTAGTATTTTAAAACATAAATTTAATGTATGATATTTTTAATCTTTTGTTTTCATTAATTGCCAAATAGTTATTTTAAAGTGTTTTATTGACAATTATTAATATTGTAATTATGTTGTATGCTGTATAATTTAGAGAAAATTGAAAGACGGTCTCTAGTCATTCTTTTAAATTGAATCGATGTAGGAAAAATGTAAGAAAACATGCTGCTTCCAAAAAATAAATCCAAAATTAACAACAGTTGAATATTTTACGTAAAATTTACCTATAATTATAATTAAGTTCATACCATCCGGCACACTTTATGAGCTCTCAAAATACACCAAATAAGAGATTTAAAGCCATGATATTTAAACGTACCTGTTTCATACAAGCATTTTCAATGTGTATCAAGTTGCTAAATACATTGAACAAAAAACAGCTGCCGTCCAAGTTATAAGTTAACTGTTTGAGATAAAGGAATTTTAATATCATTTATAAAAATGTTTTCAAAATACTTCCAAAAATAATTTACAAAAATTTTTGTACTCCCTTTGTATTTTCAAAAATGAACTACAACAAGCTGTCTAATATGATTTCAATGAAATTCAGGTCGATAGAACGCAATTAATCGGATATTGTACTCAATAATTAGTAGTCAAAAAGTAATTACTGACTTTTTGCTTAACGTTTGTAAATATCCCATACAACCACACACGTCCATTGGATGTCTTTTAAAGATCCATAGAGTTCAAAAGACGTCCTGGATACCTTTTGGATGTCATAAAGACGTCCATGGTTAGATGTGAACTGGATGGTCTTCTATCGACGTCGGATTGACATCCACGATGGATGAGTTTTGGATTATTAGCATTTGGATCTGTAATAGACGTAATTTATATGTCCATGATAGATGTAATTTGGACGTCTATGGTGGACGTACTTAAGACATTCATAAAGGATGTTATCGTGACATGTATTAAAAGTAGGTAATTAACTGCAATTGTAATTATTTATGTTTATTCCTTCCATAATTTTAAATTATCGTTTGCCTTACAGTCTACAGCCGTTTATTGCTACGTTAAGAAGTGTTTAACGAAGTAAATTAAAAAATAATGCTTTTCTTTTTAAATAACTTATTTTTATTCCAAAGAAGTCATAAAAGAAATAAGGTTTAAAAACTGAGTAGTTTTATCTAAGTGTAGAAAACCATGTTTAAAGTGTATTTTTACTTTAAAAAATTACATTTGTAACTATTTTAAATTAACGTTGAAAGGTAAATATTGCTTTTATTTATAAATTGTGCTTGATAGCAGATTGTAATAATTTTTTTGTCTTTAACTTTTAAAATTATTTTTAGGCTAAAAATGCAAACATTGCGATTAGGGTGAAAATTGCTGGATGAAAATACCACAAAGTAGTTTTCTTTAGTAAAAACCATTTTTTCTCTCTAAAATTGCTTAAATTTATATTTTGTCATACAAAGACTTATGTATTTATATCTTGATTTCAACAAGATAAAAATTAATCAATATTAGGATTTGATTCAAAGATTTAATGTTAAATTAAAATACTGTTGAATTAAAAAAATCTGTGTTTTTTTTTTTAAATATCAAATTTTAAATCAATAATTCAAGATTTTGTTACTTAGCTAGAAAAAATTATATCACCCAATTATTTTAATGCATGCTGGACTAATATTTCAAATGAAGAGCTATTAAAATGTATACTTGAAAACTAATTTTTGTATTTTGTAGTTAAAAGGAAGATATGTTTATTTCCCATACCAGATTTTTTCAATTCTTACTTTTCTGGAGAACTTCTCTTGCTGTCTACTAAAGGTTCTAGAATTTGAAGTAAGCATTTTTTTTTATTTTAAGGAAAAATGATGTTTAAGATTATGTAAAATCATTTAGTATGAAATGTTTACATCTTCAGTGATTAAGCATTTAGAATGTGACTGTGTGTGATATGTGAATGTGATTTTCTATAATATTTTCTGTACACTTAATTTGGTAGCAAAATTTCCTGCTTCCATAACGCTTGTGATGTTGAACATTTTTTATATTCTTATTTTGTATTATTTTGTTTAATACTTTTACAAAAACTATCTGATCATAATATCTTCAAAATAAATTATTTTTTTAATCACACTTTAAATATCTAAGTAAATTAATATAAGAATGCTAACATTTTCAGGAAAAAAATCATAAATTATAATTGCAAATGAAACTCTTAATACATTGATTTCATTTTCACTAAAGTTATTTTTAAGTCAATATAGTTAAAACCTTTTTGTATGAGAAGAATTTAGTTTATTGTAAAAAATGAAATTAGTAACTAACTGGAATTTCTGAAATTCAAACCATTTGCTTGCATGTGTATGCCCTGAAAGGAAGTTAAGAAGCATGCTCTCAATGAAATTAAAAAGCAAAATGATTACGTAAACAGAACAATGTTTCTGGAATGAATATTATATGTGTACTTCCATTCAAATTCTGTTGATTAATTTGATTTAATAAATTATTCTCTGATTTATATTTAAACAGAAATATCAATATTCTTCTATTTTTAATTGTATTCCTTTAAAGCTATTTTGTTGTAGTTCACTTTTCAACAGACTTCAAAGATTTTACTGGCAAAAATAAACAGAATGGCATCTACGTTTCACACAATAACCTGATTTTCAGTTCTATTAAATATGTCTTCTTTATTAATCTAATTTGAATATTATTAAAAAAGATGTACACATTTGATCACAGTAAACATCATTTATTTATTGAATATTGATTGGAAATTCATTTTTTCTATAGTGTTTCATATTCTGCTCTGCTTTGCATGAAAAATTGCTTATGATGGGCTGAACCTAGTTTCAAATAAATTGAATAAATAATTTGTTTTATAAATAGTTATCTTTTTATATTTAAGATTTATATTTTTTTTATTGTGTTATACTTTAATTATTTTGGTTGATAAAGTTGAATTGTATTTTTAAGAGATAAAATGTACATCATTTATAAATTCTAAATTTTGTTTTCCTTTTCAGTTAAATGAGAATTACAAATTTATATACCTGAGGATGAGATTAAATTTAAAATAAGCAAATTAAAAAAAAATTTTCTATATTATTTATGCTTATTTGGAACTAATGTAGAGCAAAAGAAAATAAATCCTTTAAAGGATTAAAAACATGGCAATTTGTTTCTACTGAGTGCAAATTGTAAATATATCATGTATTAAATTTTATTAAGCGTTTACTGTTGTAAAAATGTTTAATAAAAATATTTAATGTATTCCTTAGTAAATAACATTTCTGTTTATATTTAGCACTAATAAGTAAATTCAATTCTATATTTTATTATTTAAGTTCTGTTCTTTTAATGGTAATGTTAAATTTTACCTATTTATCTAATTCTTGTTTTTCTAATTTGAAGATTCATTACAAATTTTAAACATTTTGTAATTTCAGTTATTTAATCAATTCCAAAGGGTAAAAGATTAAGTAGTATATTTTTTCTAGAAATTAGTCCCTTAGGTTTAGCATATATGTAATGAAAAAGATAAACATTTCTAAAATTGGTATTATGATATTTGACGTGCCATGTATCTAAAATGGACCAATTTTGGTGCTACGAAGAAATCCTTTAATGAACTGAATATGAAGCAGTTAGTTTTAGGTAAGTGCAATGTTTGAATAAGTATGTCATTGAAAGTTTTCTTTTGTAGAAATGATGAAAAAATACACTTTTCTCATAAAAATTTTTTTAATGAAATATATTTATGTAAGCGCTAATATATAAATTCAATTCTCTGTTTGATTACTTAAGCACTGTTTTCATTATAAAAGTAATGTTCAATTCTATTTGATAATTTGAAGGTGTTTGTAACATACTTTAAACATTTTGTAATTTTAATTATTTAATCAAACACAAAGGTTACCATATTTACATTATATATAGAATTACTAAATATATATTTAAAACATTTACTGAATTAAAATATTTCTAACTATGTTTTTATAAAGTTACTTAATGTTTTAAATTAGTGAAGGAAATTTTTGATATTTTTCTGATTAATTTATGCTGTTTTTTAATAATGAGATCTACATCCAATCAGTTTAATGTATTAATCAGATTGATAAGAAATAAATTAAATATTGATGAAAATTTTCTTCAGGATTTTTACTATTTTGTCTGAGGTTATTCATCTGAAAATGTTAATTGTTATTGCTAATTATTTTAAATGTACTTTATTTTCAGATGCTGCGTGGTGAACTCCACAGTATTCAAAGACAACAGATGGTGAAATTATATTTATTAATATTTATGTATAATGTAAATAATCAGAATAAAAATTGTGTGCATTAAAAATAAAATGTATTAGTTTGTTATATTTTTCTTGAATTAATTAAGATTTACACTCTCTTGCTGGAATGTTTTCTTAAACAAATTTTAACATTTACAAAGGAAAATAATTCAGCTTTTAAACAATGAAATAAGTAATTTTCAGAATTTTTGTCATAATAATTTGGAATATTCAATTGAGTGGAAAACTTTAATTAAATAAAAGTTTCTCTTTTATCTTTTACAAAAAAAGACATTGTTGAAATAATATCTAATTAGTTAAAATATATGGCTGAGAAATAATTCTTATAAGTTTCTCTTACTACAAAATTAATTAAAAAATAAAGTATGAACAATAATTTTGCTGACATTAAAATTAAAAAATTACACTCCACAAATAAAAATATCCTTGACTATATTATTACTCTCTAGTTATAATAGTAATTCATTAATTTATGCATTCACTGGAAACTTCTTGGAAGTAATTTTAACTTTTCCAAAGAAAAAAGAATGGTTTTATTTTAAACAATAAGAAACTAAATTTTCAAAAGGTTAACTATAAAATAATGAGCATGAAAATAATACTGATTTATCAATTGTGAGAATTTTATTACATTAAACTTGAACAGTAAATCTGTCAAACATCTAGGATATTTGACTGAAAATTAAGAAAAATGTGATGCTAAAGCAATTTCATAAGCTAATTAAAAATAATTTTCTCTGTCTAGTGGACAAAAATATATGAGCCACTAAGATAGATGAGGGATTATTTCAAAATCTACGTACAACTAGAATACATCCATAAAACTACCTAGTATAGAGCAGTGCGTATGAATACATCCAAATTTCGTCCATGAGCCATCCACTGGCAACGTCTCGTAGACGTATAGTGGACGTAAAATAGGTGGATATTTGACGTGCCATGGATCTAAACTGGACCAAAAAGAGACGTCTACTGGATTAGAGTACATCCCGTTGAGGATGTCATATCGACGTCTACTGGACGAAATTGTGTTGTTTGTTAAAAATCTCCATTAACT
>JAJQOW010001251.1:0-56909 GCA_037975125.1 Latrodectus hesperus
CAACATATTGATCAAGAAATTTGTGATTCTCGCAAAGTTTGATTTCCAAATTCCTGTTAATTTTAAGAAATACCCTATGGATATACAAATAATTGTTTTTATTTAGAAATAAATCCTATTATTAGACTAACTGTGGTATTCGTTTTATTACAAAAAAAATAATTTAGGAGAAAAATGAGATTTTGTATACTGCGCCACATATGGTACAAGAAATTTCTGATTGCAGCAAAGTTTGATTTCAAAATTTCCGTATATCTTAAGAAATACCTAATGGATATACAAAAAATGGTTTCATTTAGTAATAAATCCCTTATTAGACTAAATGTGATATTCGTTTTATTACAAAAAATATAATTTAGAGAAAAATGAGTTTTTGTAAAATGAAATTTCTGATTCCAGCAAATTTAGAATTCAAAATTCCCTTGTATCTTAAGAAATACCCAATGGATTATAAACAAATGGCTTCATTTAGTGATAAATCCCAATATAAGACTAATTGTGGGATTC
Organism: Latrodectus hesperus; assembly: GCA_037975125.1. NCBI lineage: Eukaryota > Metazoa > Arthropoda > Arachnida > Araneae > Theridiidae > Latrodectus > Latrodectus hesperus. Next base: position 508 of record JAJQOW010001251.1, read on the forward strand.
GTTTTATTACAAAAAATATAATTCAGGAGAAAAATGAGATTTTGTATTCAGCGACACACATGGTACGTGGAATTTCAGATTCCCGCAAAGTTTCCTTTCAAAATTCCATATAAATTAAGAAATACCATATGGATATACAAATAAATGTTTTCATTTAGTAATAAATCTCAATATTAGACTAACTGTGGTACTCATTTTATTACAAAAAATATAATTTAGGAGAACAATAAGGTTTTGTATTGTGCGCCACACATGGTACTTGAAATTTCAAATTCCCGCAAAGTTTTATTTCTTCAGAAAATTAGTTCTTAAGAAAATTCCCGTATATCTTAAGAAATACCCAATGGTTATACAAACAAATGGTTTTATTTAGTAACAAATCCCATTATTAAACTAACTGTGGTATTCGTTTTATTACAAAAAGTATAATTAATAGAAAAATGAGTTTTTTTATAGTGAAATTTCTGATTCCCGCAAAGTCAGATTTCAAAATTCCCATACATTTTAGGAAATACCCAATGGATATATAAATAAATGGTTTCATTTAGTGATAAATCCCATTATAAGAATAACTGTGGTATTAGATTTATTATAAAAAATATAATTTAGGAGAAAAAAGAGTTTTTGTATAGTGCGCCACACATGGTGTTTGAAATTTCTGATCCCCGCAAAGTTTGATTTCAAAATTACCATATATCTTATGAAATACACAATGGTATGCAAATAAAAGGCTTAACTTAGTAATAATTCTCATTATTAGACTAACTGTTGTATTCGTTTTACTACAAAAAATATAATTTACCAGCAAAATGAGTTATTGTATAGTGCACCCATATGTTTTGTGTAATTTCTAATTCCCGCAAAGTTTTATTGCAAAATTCCGTATACCTTAAGAACTACCCAAAGGATATACAAATAAATGCTTTCATTTAGTAATAAATCCCATTATTAGACAAACTGTGGTATTGGTTTTATTACAAAAAATATAATTTAGGAGAAAAATGAATTTTTGTAACGAGTGAAATTTCAGATTCCCGTAAAGTTTAGATTTCAAAATTTCCGTATATCTTTAGAAGTACCCAATGCATATACAAAAAATGGTTTCATTTAGTAATAAATTCCATTATTTGACTAAATGTTATATTCGTTTTATTTCAAAATTATAATTAAGAGAAAAATGAGATTTTGTATAGTGAAATTTCGGATTCACGCAAAGTTAGTTTTCAAAATTCCCGTATATTTTAAGAAATACACAATGGATATATAAATAAATGGTTTAATTTGGTGATAAATCCCATTATAAGACTAACTGTGGTATTCGTTTTATTACAAAAAATATAATTTAGGAGAAAAATGAGATTTTGTATTGAATGACACATATGGTACGTGGAATTTCAGATTACCACAAAGTTTCATTTCAAAATTAACGTATATCTTAAGAAATACCCCATTGATATGCAAATAAATGGTTTCACTTAGTAATATTACCCATTATTAGGCTATCTGTGGTATTCGTTTTATAACAAAAAATATAATTTAGGAGGAAAATGAGATTTTGTATAGTGCACCCATATCATATGTGAAATTTCTGATTCCTGCAAAAGTTGATTTCAAAATTCCCGTATATCTTAAGATATACCCCATAGATACAAAAATAAATGGTTTTATTTAGTAATAAATCCAACTATTAGACTAACTGTGGTATTCATTTTATTACAAAAAATTTAATTTAGGAGAAAAATGAGTTTTTGTATAGTGCGCAACATGTGGTACATGAAATTTCTAATTTTTGCAAAGTTTTATATCAAAATTCCCACATATCTTAACAAATACCCAATGGATATATAAATAAATTTTAATTTAGTAATAAATCCCATTATTACACTAATTGTGGTATTCGTTTTATTACAAAAAATATATTTAAGAGAAAAATGAATTTTTGTAGAGTGAAATTTCTCATTTCAGCAGAGTTAGATGTCATAATTCCCGTATATCTTAAGAAATGCCCAATGGATATATAAATAAATGGTTTCATTTAGTGATAAATCCCATTATAAGACTAACTGTGGTATTCGTTTTCTTGTAAAAAATATCATATAAGAGAAAAATGTGTTTTTTTATAGTGAGCCTATATGGTACGTGAAATTTCTGATTCCCGCAAAGTTTGATTTCAAAATTCCCGTATATCTTTACGAATTACCCAATGGATATACAAATAAATGGTTTCATTTAGTAATAATACCCATTATTAGGCTAAATGTGGTATTGGTTTTATTACAAAAAATATAATTTAGGAAAAAAATGAGTTTTTGTATTGTGAAATTTCTGATTCCCGCAAAGTTTAATTTAAAATTCCCGTATATCTTAAGAAATGCCCAATGGATATATAAATAAATGGTTTCATTTAGTGATAAAACCCATGTATAGAGTAATTGTGGTATTCGTTTTCTTGTAAAAAATATCATATAAGAGAAAAATGTGTTTTTTTATAATGCGCCCATATGGTACGTGAAATTTCTGATTCCCGCAAAGTATGATTTTTAAATTCCCGTATATCTCAAGAAATACTGAATGGATATAGAAATAAATGGTTTCATTTAGTAATAATACCCATTTTTAGGCTAAATGTGGTATTGGTTTTATTACAAGAAATATAATTTAGGAAAAAATGAGTTTTTGTATTGTGAAATTTCTGATTCCCGCAAAGTTTCATTTAAAATTCCCATATATCTTAACAAATACCCAATGGATATATAAATAAATGGTTATACCAGTACAGGATATATAAATAAATGTTATTATAGGTTTTGAGTTGTATAATGCAGAATGCACGGTGTCATTTCTGAGAACGGAGCTCACATGGAATGTGTTCTATTTCCTCACCGGGGAAGTTAATGTAATAAATAAAGATTAATAATTTAACTGTACGATTGTATGTGTTAATATTTTTCTTTGCTCGCATTTTATGCACAGTAAAGCGCCGCAAAATGCTCTAACAGCGATTTTTGGAACTAAACTATTTTTTACCGAATCTTTTTTCCCGTATCTTGATTAGTCTGAATACCAACTTTGGTGCCATTTCGGTTATATTAGATCACGCTACAGCACGCTCCAAACACTGTGAGTTTAAAAAAGATCACCCTGTATATATATTTATATATAATATGTAAAGTAAATAATATATCTTTAACTATTCCAAATTTCAGTTAGTCCTAGTTTATAATAAATTATGTCCAAATAGAAAAGAATACTATATAGATAACAATCATGTATAATGTGCATTTCACTCTTTTTTAAATATTCTCTGTAATAATTAAACACATAACTGTATCATTAATATAGAGGTCATCGTATAGTAATATAAATAAATAAAATATAGGAAAATTTTTTAATCTATAACATATAAATTTTTACTTACCCGTCCACAGTAAGAATGCTCATAGTAACTTGGGTTTGGTTATTACGAACAATTTTGGTCTTTTTTTTTATAATTGCTTGCAGCTGACATTGAGAGGAATAACATTGAAATATTACCCACAGGCATTCGTTTTTTGATGATGAATGTTTTGCAAACTTCATGATGTGTATCCAAAACCAATTCTGTGAGTGGGCAATGATTTTCACTTCAATATTCGTAGTTTCAAAAGAAAGTAAATTTAATCTTCATTTTTTTATGTCTGATATTAAAAGATACAACCTAATGTGTATAAAATAGGCATTTCTTAATTATGCCAATTGAGTACGACAAAGAAGCATTAATGCACTTTCTACAAGAAGACAAAAAAAATCATCAGTAGTTTATATTAGTATGTGTAGCTAACAATGACACCTTGCAAAAGAAAGTATACGAGGTTCACTCTGAAATGTTTGAGATACAACTAGGTTTTTAAAGTTTTACTTACAAAATTTTAGGTGTTTTCAAAGTAGTCTCCTCCAGCATCAATGCACTTTTGTAGACGAATTTTTCACAGATTAAATGCCTCAAGCCATTCATTTCTTTGAAATGATGAAAAAATTGCATTTATAGCCACATCCATCTCTTCTTCTGAATGAAAACAACGTCCACGTAAGTTCTTTTTTAGATGAAAGAATAACCAAAAGTCGCATATAGCTAGATCAAGTGAATACGGTGGATGTTCGATCACTTTAATTTGTTTTTGTTTAAGAAAATCAACTGTTCATCCGGCTGTATGTGAAGATGCATTGTCATGGTGATTGTCACGGTCTTCCTGTGTGTTCTTCCTCCTGAAGAAAATGGCGACCTCTTCCAAATTCTCTAAACCATCTGAATACAGTAGCACGAGCTGGAGATTCATCACCCAATGCTAATTGCAACCGTTGAACGCATTCTTCTAATTGAATCCTGCTTTGAGAAATCGTAGAAAATGTTCTCGCGTCAACTCCATTTTCTCTTCTGTTTAAAATGTATTCCACGCTAAACAAGTTGAAGTACGTCAGTAAAAAACCGTCTTCTGTGTTAAAATACTTTGTACTTTAAAATTAAACCGTTATTTTTATTTTGTAAATTCTCGTCTGCGCGTATCTCAAAAATTTCAGAGTAACCCTCGTATATACTGAAGAAGTCGGACTCCACACCAAATATGGTTCAGTTGGAAAATTGCAGAAGCGCACCCCATATTGCCAGCCTAGCTGGCACAAGACAACAATAACAATAGAAACGCGAAATCAAATTATTAGATGTTAAAATATTTTTTAAAAAATGAAAATTTTCTTGGTTTATCTGAAATTAATTGCAACAAAATGGGTATTCAAAAGTGTTCTGAATTTTTTGGGATGACGTTTAAGCTTGGACTGCCGAAAAAGATTGTTTATTATCTTTTGTGTATTTCTGACGTAACAGCCCTTGTTCACTGAAAAATAGTAAAATCCGGAAAAATGTGAAAATTCAATATGTGCCAAAAGGTTTTTACAGCATTTATTCCTGTTGTGCTTTGAAGAATATTCTGTGAAAATTCTACATCACTGGACTTCTTCATGTTTGTCAGAATTACCTACCAAGCTTTCGATATCAATAAGTCATGTTGTGGCATTCATCTTCAATTCAGCTCCTTTCACTATTTTAGGACCTAATTTTTATAAAATCAGAATAAGGAAAACAATGTAAAGTACCACTCCTGACTCTTGGGTTCGAGTCCCGGTTCGGGAATGGATGTTACTTTCTTTCTCTGTGTTTCTCTATCCTTTCTTCTGTGTTGATGTATGAATGTGGCCCACCCTATAAACGGGTTTGTGGTGGTATGGCGCGGGTAACGCTACTTACCTCCGTGACTTGGTTCACAGGTGCCTGCTGGGTAACGACAAATGAGTAGCAGTCACTGGCCTTGTTGTGGCATAGGGTTCGTCACCCAAGTGCCCACCGTTGGAAAAAAAATGTACAATAATATATTAAATTTGAAAATTACATTTGTAAGAATATAGAAAAGATAAGATTCTGCCCTTATAAATAAAAATATTAATTTAATTTATTTTAAAATGAGTAAGCGAATACAATATTAGATACAAAAAACACTTGTTTAAATTCGAATTTTGTTTTCGGTATAATAAATGCATTTTGCACGTTTTTAGTTTGTGCTGCTATCTAGTGGAAGTTGTAATAGTTAACTATATAATTTCCACTAGACATCAATAATTTAATAAAAAATTTAATTTAATAATAGGTAATACTTAATATTAAATTAAATTCGCTGAAAATGTAAAAATAAAAATATAAAATAATCATTACAAATAATTTCAGTGATAAATAAAAATCAAAATATGATATGCACTTATTATATTATTTAAAAAATTTTTAAACAAATTTTATACATTTTTGTTATTTCAAAGAGTGTTATTACAAAACCAGATTCCTTATTTTTAAATAAATCATGTCGAATGAATTTAATAGGAATAAAATAATAATGCAAAATTTTGCATCGGAAAAGATTTTTTGATGGAAAAAACACTTTAACAGATTACAATAATTTCATTAGGTGAAGTAATGTAATAGTTAATTAAAATATCAGTACAAATGTTTTAAATATTAATTATACATATTCTAAGCTTAACATCATTTTCACTTTATTTTAAAAAAATTGATTAAAAGAAAGTTTAAATAAATATTTTAAGTAATATAAAAACTGATTTCATATTTAAATGAAAATATTAAATCCTTTTTATTTTATTCTCCTTTATTTTTGAATATTTTTTTATCACAAAGAAAGAAATTATAGAAAAAAAATCTCGGTTAATTTTCATGTAAATTTTAAAAAATCACGAAATTTTTATTTAAAAAAATTATCAATTTAAAATTAAGAAAAATAAATTATTTATTTTATGAGCCAATACTTTGCACATGAAAATTGCACAATCTCTTTTACATAAAAAAATTAAAATATCTTACTTTTTTGTAAATATAAAAACATTAAAAACTGCAAATGTTAGATTATCGTTTGCTCAGAAAATCAGCAAATTTTTTCTCCTGTGACATGTTTTTTAAGTTAAAACTTTTCAGCGCTTAACATTTCAGCGCTACATTTGAAGATAGATGAATATTTTAACATACATGCACGGGAACTTATATAGTAACAACAATTTTAAAATGAATTACCAATCAACGAATTGGTTCGTAAATGTCATAAAATCAAAATTAAAAAATTAATGAGAATATGTGATCACACGAAAGCTTCTTTTAACTCTTAAGAAATGACCACATGATAAACTAATATTCGGAATTTGGCGCTCTCGAGTCAACAGGTTCGAAACTCTGCATCCAGAAAAACATGACAGAACGGGAGAGAAGACAATCCAGCTGACAGGGATTTTAGAGTAAATTGCCGAAAGGGAGGACATTACCTTGACAATGAGCCGCATTCTGTTGTCCCAAGGGATAAAACATGGAAACTCGTGAGTATTCACCCCGATAGACGTCCATATAGTAGACAGAACCGCAACATCCATATGCCTTTGTTCAACATTAGCTGAGATCGAACCCAAGACCTTATGTTCTGAAATGCGCTGTCCTACCACTCACTAGGCCACAATGATTCACAGGGAGATGGACATCACCCCTTGCATGCATGTCCGCTGGGGGGGGGGCGATTGGGAGTTTTCCGGCTCTCCTCCCAAAGCGGTCCACTCTCTGTGAGAATGGCCGACAGCGGTATTGGGCTCTATCCATTCTGTTCATCAAGTATCCCAGTGATTTCTTGTTCAACAGCATCTGGGATCGAACACATGACTCTTCTCTTTGAAAACCCTGTCCCTGTCACAAACCACAGTGAGCCCTAAATTAGTAGTTGAACTTATTCAGAAAATATAATGGAGTTAAAAATTAAAATGCGACCTTTGAAAAATCGTATGCGTATAAGGAAATAGACGTGAATGACCCTTGATGTTTTCAGTGCATTTCGCGGAACATTAATTCCATTGAAATGTGTGAAAGATATCACTCCCGTGGCCAAAAAGAAAAGAACGTGGGAAAAGTCCCATACTTAACCGATGGGTTGCTGCGAAGAGGTGGGTGCCAGCTCAGGTTTCGACCTAGTCACTGAGTTGTGCTTCAAGATAGCGAGGCGATGTTCAGTGACTTCCGCAGTAGAAAGAGGTAATATGTTGAAAATAAAACAGTCCCACCTAATGGAATATATAAGCACTTCCCTGGAATCTGGACTTCCGATTGTTTTAGCTTTTCAATAGTTATGTTTTTTTGATTGAAAAACATATTTCATAAATAGATATTCATACATTCTTTTACGCTTTTTTTTCATCTTGAAAAATGAGGGAGCATCTAATTTTTGAGTCAGCAAATTAGAACATGAGCTAAATGGAATACCGAAAAATTCAATTCAGTTTCCATAAAACAAATAAACTTATCACCAAAACTTATTTATTTTACTTAAATTCCGTTGTCAACAAAGTATCTGATTGTGAGCACTGAATCCATGAGAATCTAGAAAACTTTCGTTACATTTGATTTCCCATGAATAAAGTTTAAAAGCAATAGACCCCCCACTTGAAAAGAATGCCAAATAAAGGAAATGTCGTTTATCAAGCGCACTTCTGTCTAGAATTGAAGGAATATAGTGGTGTAGACCAGCCCCGGACTATATCTTTGGATTAACGGGTATGGAAAACTCACCCGTCACCAAGTGCTTCTTCATTTTTAACCAACGTCATGTAACGAGGTCACACCTCAGCTGACACCCTCCTCTCCACATCCACGCCACACCAGCGGAAGGACTTTGGACGTCACATTTTAATGTGGACAAGTCCCCACCACACGGAGCTCCAGCAACTCAGTGAAGGAGGATACGTGGTCACCCTCCCAACCACTGCCCGCGGCGAAGGACGCTTCACTTGGCTGATCTTAACGGGAAGTGGCTTCAAGCTACTGAGCCACTGGAGCTCAACGCATAGAAGGGCGTCAGACTAACGGTATCAGACACGGGCTATTTTTCAGTTCGACATTTTGAGAACATAGTCACGAAGCCTGTTTGCTAAGGACACCGTTCTCGTGATTGGAACATAATGAGTTCGAATCCCGAGCCAACTGAAGATTTGTTGTATTCACTCTGGTGCACATAAGATTAGTCGCAGTGTCCTACATGTGAAATGATACCTGCACAAGTAGCAGGCCAAATCTCGTGGTCCTTCGCAAGGTTTCTGCTTCTAACTAATGAAGATCCTCACACTTTTGGGGTCCAAAAAGGCACTTCCACCCCTTGCAAGACCCCAGCATCCGTTCTTGGTAACAATAGCATTTTGAGTAGCGTTGGTAGTTCATTTAATCTGCAGCGATAGCATTGATTTGAATTCCTTGGGAGGTAAGCTTATACTGTGATACAACAATTTACTACGGAACCCTGCTCGCTTCAAGAAAGAAGTGAGTGTGGTTCTTTTTTCTTTTTAAAGTTCTTATCCATATCAGCAACCTTTGGAATCAAAGAAAGCAAATGTATTTCACTGAAACTTTTCTTCTTTAAAAATTCCCTATATGTTCTTCTTCATTGGCCTGACAGCCCAGGGTGGCCTTTGCCTTCCTCAGAAGTGCATACCAGGACCCCCTATTTTTGGATAAGGTTATCCAGTTTGTCACTTTTAGTGTTTTTAGGTCGTTTTCAAGGCAGTCACGCCATCGATCGGTCGTCCTTCTTGGTGCCAATGGGGCGAGCCAAGAAAATTTTTTTGTCACCCGATTCTCGTTCATCCGGCTCAAATGTCCTGCCCATTTTAATCTCTGTATTGAGATAAATTTAACAATATCTGGTTATTTATATAGTTTATAGAGCTCAGAATTGGTTCTTCTTCGCCATGTATTCTCACACTTTATTCCACCAAATATGCTTCTTAAAGTTTTGCTTTCAAAAATGGAAATAGTTTCTTTGTCCTTTTCAGTCTATGTTCACGTTCCAGATGAGTAAGTGAGAATAGGCCGAATCAAGCATTTGTATATCAAAAATTTTTTGTTTTTTGACTGACGAAAGTAGATTTTAGGTATTTTTTAAGCAGAATTCCCACTATGTTACTCTCCTTAAAAAAAAAAAAAAAAAAAAAAAAAACGATTGTATAGTTTTTTTTGAAATTTTTTTGTTTTTTTCCCTTTGCAATGAAATTGATTTTGCTTTCTCTAATATAGTGCCAGTCGGAAATGCTGCCGAATGTGGATGAAAGAAGCTCTTTCAGTGCTTAATATAACTTTGTACACACACAGGTTGGTCTAAGCCCGCAAACGCGGACAACATGCATACACCGGCCACCGAGGAACTAAATTATATATACTAAACTGACAAGAATATTTTTATGAAATTTATTATTATGGTTTGAAATGTGATTTTAACAATCGTGCGTCTCAAAATTATCTCAAAATGTACATTTTTTTCAAATATGTGTTTTCTTATGGTAAGTGAGAACCTATGATATACATATTCTAATGAGGACCTATGATATACATATTCTAATGAGGACCTACAATATACATATTCTAATGACGACCTATGATATACATATTCTAATGAGGACCTATGATATACATATTCTAATGAGGACCTATGATATACATATTCTAATGAGGACCTATGATATACATATTCTAATGAGGACCTATGATATACATATTCTAATGAGGACCTATGATATACATATTCTAATGAGGACCTATGATATACATATTCTAATGAGGACCTATGATATACATATTCTAATGAGGACCTCACATACACACTAGCAAACGTGGACCTCATTTACACATATACAAATAAGGATAATATATGCATTCTTTTAAAAGGGAATATCATATTGTAATCTGTATTTTACGAGTATTCAAGATAGATTTACTATTTGCATGAATTTAGCATAAACCTTATTTTCTGATTTAAAATCCACACCGGGAATCCCAAAAGAAAACGATATATTTTTTCACACAAAATGTAAGAGGCCAATAAAAATAATGCGCATTAGCAAGTATTTATCTATCATGTATTTGTTTCGTTAATCGATTCGTGAGAGTAAATTGCTGGATGCAAAACATTTTTTCCGTCTTGTTTTGCAGTGTTTGCGCTTATGTGTGTAAAACAATGCAACTTTATGGTTTCATGTTTAAATTAAAAGAGTCAGAAGGGAACTCTTGGCTCTTTTTTAAATTTCTTCGATCCTCATTTGAAAGGAAGGAGACTTAAAATATATTGGTAAAAGAAGCTGGCTTCTATTTCCATGTGGCAGCCACTATTTCTTTCATTGCCGACCAACTTGTCTGGTGGTCAGCGTGCCTGACTGCGGATATGGAGGTCTTGGGTTCGAATCCTGGTTCGGGCATGGATGTACTTTCTCTCCTATCTATCCTGTCTTTGTCCTTTCCTTGTATGAATAAGATGTGAATGGTTGCCTACCCTATAAACGGGTACCTATGACATGTGTGTAGAGCAAAGTCGTACTTTCGCCTACAATGGTGCTCTGATTAAGAACGAAAGACGCCCTCCTGCATAGCCAAAGGCACAGCGAGCTTGGCTTGTCCAAGTATCATTAGAAACAACAACAACATTTCTTTCATTTCATAACTAGATTAGAACTTCAAGTATGTTTTGTAAGTATATTTTTATGCGTGAAATTCTTCACATTTTCACGCTTTAACTAGTATTTGAGTAATCGGTGACATTCTTCGGAATGTTGTTTATGGCTGATAGAGAGAAAGAAATTTGATGTTCAAAGATAAAGTTCTCCTAAAGAGGACTGTCCAAATATGAGTTTAGTACAGTGCAAGCCAAGGCTTATGTGATATCCAGAGACACTCAAAAACAGTGATAAATGGACATTGGCCGGCCACACAAGTGGTTTCTCAGACGGTCAATGCCCAAACGTGACAGCTTAGGAACAGCGAAACTGACAACGATAGTGATAGTACGAACTTTACTACTGTACATCAACTTCAGTCAACCGCTACCACCAACCACCATTATAGTGACCAAAGATGCATTCACCGATTTGAACTTTTATTCCGGTGATGACATCAACCACTCGGACTAAGGACTAAGGGCGTGCTGCAGCTCTTCCTGTAACCGCAGCAGAGTTGCATGTCAACTCGGGGTGGGTTCTAGAGGTTTTCATGGTTTCCCTCTAGACTCGCGTAAATACGGCTCACCTTCCCACAAAGTCCCCCATGAGGGCATTCCCTCCCTAGCCCGCGCATGTAAAGGTGACGCTCACTGCGTGGTCCTCACCTCGCGATCGGGCTTAGTCATGTGATTCAAAATTTTTAAATAAACGTGGGAAATGGCGCATACGCGTTGGGTTGGGGGAGTGGCTTGTCTGGTCTGTTCCGGAAACGAGCTAAGAGACACAGGATGGCAGACCAGTATCGGTCAGACAGAGCAATAACCCGTCTGCTCGGAACGCGGCAACTGGAACGGCTCTGCTTTCCGGGCCCGACAAGGGGGCCTCGTTGTCTCTCTGTGATGGGTCTTTTCACGCAGCGGACATCTTCAGCCTTACACTCGCTTCGCGAGTAGGCTGTCCGCCTGCGGCGTCGAAATATGAGTATCCTGATGAAATATAAACTAAGTTTGTTGTATGTCAACTATTTGCTATACATTTATTCAAACAGGTGTCAATATAAAACGAGCCCGAAACGAAGCGGATACATTGAACTAGTTTAATCTATACATTAGACACTCGTTTCTTCGTACTTGTAGAGACTAGTAAAGTAGTTCTTATAATCCAAGCTTCCTAAACTAGAAAATAAAATTTAGTACATTTTATTTTACGAAACTGCTCTCTCTTCATAAATAATACACTATTATAAAAACTGATTTAATATGTTCTATATCAGTGTTGCTCAATTGCCGGTCAACAGGAAATATTCGCTCTAATCTGCGAAATATCCTGCAACCTGTCAAAAATCCAAAGGGTCATTAGCCGACAACTTATAAAAAAAACAGTACCTTCATTACGGTAATAATAGCTTACAAGTTTAGAAAAAACGATCGATGATGAATAATACAGGGTGATCATAATTAAACTGCAAATTTAAAAACGCTGTAAAAAAACAAGAACCACTGGTCAGAAAGACCTGAAATTTCACCAGAATGTACTTCAAGCAGGGGGATTTTGTTTGGCGTGGGAAAAAATTAGGAAAAAAGTGACCAATAGATGGCGCTGCACAGGCGGCTGTAGGTTAATTACATGAATTCTGACATGAACGATAATCCATTGTGGCTGTAAGCTGAACGTTAAACCAGTTGTGCTATTGTAAGTCAGACAAATGTTGTGGCACTCTTGGTGTAAAGCCTATTCAGAGCGACAAGGTGGTGCCATATCGAATAGGAAAATATCGGTTTTTAATTGCCCTGCGGCCAAAACCGTAGAAAAAGCCAACAATAATTCGGTTTTTTATTGTCCTTAGTCTTCTTCAAGAAATTTTCAATATGGTGTCCACCCTTTTCTGTTAGGATGTGTAAACGTAAAACGGTATTTTCCACAGCAGCTTGGAGTGTATCAGTGCTGATGTTGTTAACGTGCTGAGTAATGCGGCATTTCAAATCCGCTAAGGTGTCTAGTGGAGCACTGTACACAACATTTTTCAGAAATGTCCTGAGCCAAAAGTCACAGGGAGTGATGTCCGGTGATCGTGGCGGCCAGGGAGTTGGAAAATGACGGCTGATAATACGGTCATTTCCGAAATGGCGTTGCAACACCATCGACAATTAACGAGAATTGAAGCTACTCGGAATTTTATACAAGACGTTAATTTGCATATAACCATCTGTGCAGCGCCATCTATCGGCCATATTTTTTCCTACCTGTTTTTCCCACGCCAAACAAAATCCCTCTGTATGAAGTACATTCTGGTGAAATTTCTGGTCTTTCTGAGCAGTGGTTCTTTTTTACAGCGTTTTTAAATTTGCAGTTTAATTACGATCACCCTGTATAACAAACTGGCCACTCTGTACCTAATCGCCTTTCATAAATTGCCGCGCCATTTACTAAGTACTCCAGTTAGTGTTCCCCTGTCTGTCTTGGGTATCACTGATTGTTTGAAAGATGAATATCTAATGCAATAATTTATAAAATTATTTAAATTCTCTAATCATCCCTTAAAAAATATTTTAGTCATCATGGCATATTTATCTGTAAAAATTGTGCCAATGAGTTGAATTATAAAATTTACTGGTCAGCGAGAACGTATCGAAATATCTTACCGATTTTTAAAGTAAATCCAGTTGAGAAACATTGCCCTAGATAAGAAGCACGCACAAAATAAAAGTTTTACTTATAAAAGCAATTTTATTTCTTTTTATTGATAAAAAAATCATGCAAAGTAACCTGTGATACTCGTGGTCATTTTTGTATTTTTCTTCCCTCTACTCCAACATCGGCAGTCACGAAAGAGACGTTCTATTTCGCTGACACGTTTATTAAGCTAATATGTATACCTAAAGTTAAAACTAGATATAAACATATGATGGTCATTATGTACAATTACTGTAACCGATCGACAGGAGCTACAGTTTGCACTCTCCTCCGTTACCTGCTCCTCACCCCTCTCTTAAGAAACAAACAAACATCGTCCTCGAATGAGAGGGGAGGGAGGATGACGTCACTCGGGCATCCCTTTAACCCCTCATTTTGTTCTGTATCAAAGTCCAGAGTGGGGCATGCACTAATAAAAAACTGCATTTTCATAATGTTGTTCTTACTTATGACACTTGAACAAGCCAAGCTCGCTATGCTGTCGGCTATGCGAATTTAAGTCAGTAGAGTGCGTCTTTCATTTATTCAGAGCACGGCGAAGCTGAAAGTAGAACTTTGCTATTTAAATCCTCCGATAGATGGCACTGCAAGAGGATCTTCTTCCCCCATTTTGATATTGATCTGAAGGGGGAGGAAATTTTCTCCAGACCATTGCACCCAAGGTAACTGCTCAACGACCAACCACAGGATTTCCAATTCCACAGATTTAACGAGCATATATCGCATGTTCTCGGCGGGTCTTTGGCGGCGTTGGGAATCGAACCCCACCCTCCTGGACGGGAGGCCGATGAACTAACCACTAGGCTACCACTGCCGTTATCCTGTTGACGTCATTCTACTTCGCTGCTCAGTCAAGCGCATCCTGCACAACTGGATAAAGGATAAATGGCAGAAAGACTAATCTATTTCATTTACTGGTCGTCTAGTCCATGAAATTATCCCTACGGTTTCCAGAAAATGTTTACATTGGACCAAGAATGAAATCCTTTTCATGACCAGCCACGGCCCATTCCCAACTTACTTTTACAGAGTGGGTCTAACGGACATCCCAAATTGTACCTGTGGTAACGAGGGAGACCCAATACATTATCTCACGATCTGTCCACTCACTTACAAGTGGCATTTATCAACCCTTACAAAGCAGTGGGTCATTAACTGGAAACGAGTCGTCCTCTCTAACAATAGACAAAGACCAGAAGCAGAGACAAGAGACGTCCTCGAGACAAAAACTAAACCAACTTCCTTATTAGTCAAAAGTGCCTATTCACGTGGTTCAATAAGAATGATCACTCAGAGCACTAATCTTGATCCTCCTCTGCTTACAACCCAAGCATACGTACTTGGACTGTGTGCTTAGACTTTACTTTGCAAATAGCAGCTTAAAATTGTTTCAATGGACTCTTTTCTACAGACTGTTCTTGATTTCTGAGCCCCTCTTCAAAATCTTTTTTTTCAGTGTGCTGTTCCTCTTAAAGTCATTAATTGTAATACTTTGTGTTTTCATAGTTTTATAATTCTATGTAGTCCTGTAAATTTATAATTCTACCTAATTCTATTTTTGTGCTTTTTTAATTATACATATTTTTGTAATTTCATAGTCTTATGTATTTTTGTACCTTTGTTATCCTATATATTTTTGTGTCCCATCCCATATTTGAGGCCACGGCTCTTAGTTAACGAGAGAGTCATTCTCAATTTCGAAAGGGCATGAGATTGAGTGCCAAGATAAACGAGGATCCGTCGTGTTCGTTAAAGGAGGCTGGGGGACACTAAAACTTGCCTCAATGTCCTCCAAGTGAGATGAAGCATTTGGGGGTGGCAAGTCAAGTCTTGGGAGTCTTCTGCTGGTCTCTGCTTCAAAATCACGAAGATTCCACCCGGCTGCTTCTATCCAACTGGTAAAGTCCATATTAGGGCTGGGTACAGGGAAGTATACTGGTGCAACAACAACGGCCCACATTTTTATAGTTATTTTTATAATTATGACAGTGAAATTTGATTTGAGATTTCTGTATCAGGTGCATTCAAAGTTTCCATAAGAGAACCTTCAGTTCAGCAGGGCGATGCAGTGCCACCGAGAGGATCATGACTGCCTCGTGTGCACGAGAAGGTGATCAGTGAAAGCTTTTTGATCAGTGGAATCGTCCACTTTCATCGGTGGAATTCAGTTCATAAAAAGAAGAGTATACGAAACAAATCCACACTCAACTGGAAATCATCAACGACACCACAACACACATGAGAGGGTATATTATAAATCCAGACTCACCTGAAGATCATCAACGACACCAGAACTCATGAAAGGGTACATTATAAATCCAGACTCACCTGAAGATCATCAACGACACCACAACTTATAAAAGGGAACATTATAAATACTCACTATCCTGAAGATCATCAACGGCACGATAACTCATGAAAGGGTACATCATAAATCCACACTCACCTGAAGATCATCAACGACACCACAACTTATAAAAGGGAACATTATAAATACTCACTATCCTGAAGATCATCAACGGCACCATAACTCATGAAAGGGTACATCATAAATCCACACTCACCTGAAGATCATCAACGACACCACAACTTATAAAAGGGAACATTATAAATACTCACTATCCTGAAGATCATCAACGGCACCATAACTCATGAAAGGGTACATCATAAATCCAGACTCACCTGAAGATCATCAACGACACCACAACTTATAAAAGGGTACATCGTAAATACTCACTATCCTGAAGATCATCAACGGCATCATAACTCATGAAAAGGTACATTATAAATCCAGACTCACCTGAAGATCATCAACAACACCACAACTTATAAAAGGGTACATTATAAATACTCACTCTCCTGAAGATCATCAACGGCATCATAACTCATGAAAAGGTACATTATAAATCCAGACTCACCTGAAGATCATCAACAACACCACAACTTATAAAAGGGTACATTATAAATACTCACTCTCCTGAAGATCATCAACGGCACCATAACTCATGAAAAGGTACATTATAAATTCACACCCACCTGAAGATCATCAGCGGCCCCACAACACATGGAAGAATGCATATAAATCCACTGAAGCGTGCTCACGTATGTGCTGAATTGGGTGGAGAGCACCTACAATAGGTAATCACATTCAATACTTTACCTTTTATTGTATGCGCTGGCCTTACAGGTTGCTATGTGCCGCACTCATTATATTTTGAAAAGCTCATTGTTCTCATTTTTTTCGATTTAAGAAAGAATTCCTCCCCTATTGTTCAAAACGTACCTCTGTCTCAATATCTGCTTAGTTTGCAGACAATCACAAATAGTTTTCATCTTGTTTGATAGCTAAAAGTTCCTTTTCGTTCTTATTCACTCTGTTCTCGACCTTTTATTCACCTTAGATGCTGTTTGCGCACAAATTTTTGCCATTTAAAACATGGATGTTTTGAATGGAAGGCGTCTTTTCTGACGACTTTATAAAGAAACAGTGAACTCCTTTATCAAGTCGTCAGACAACTGGCTCTGCAGTTTGGTTGGTGGATGATGCCACCTCAAGCTTAGACTGCAATGCACACAGAAAGCCCTACCCCTGCACCTGGCGATATCTGCCAGGGATTGTGCTTTGGTGCGGGGTCTGAGAGACGGGCATTAAAATTGCCGAAAGAAATTCAGCACGAATGACTTAAGAAGTACGGGCAACACTGTTAGTTCTTCCTAACGTGAAGATTGTCCAAAGAAAACGACGATAACGAAATGTTTTTTAAAAATCAATGAATGAACAAAAGATGCATGAAAATAAGCTCGCTGTAAGTAGATTTTATTACATTTTAGTTTCTAAATGGGCCGACCGATGGCGGAGAGGTTTGCGTCCCTAATTTCGAAGCAGTAGGTCTTGGGTTCGAATCCTGTTTCGGGCACGGATATTTCTTTCTTTCTTTGTGTTTATCTTTCCTTATCCCTTCACTTTAACTCAATTAAAACAAGACAACTCTATGAAATTCATCCTAATGTAAGCAGTACAAGAATCATGGCAGATTTCTATCTTAATCAGTTCAAAAGAGGACACGGTATATTTGCCAGCTACCGAAACAGATTCTTTAATAAAGATGAGAAGTGTCAATTCGATGGAATTACACAGGACACAAAACACGCAATTTAAGATTGCAAAGAATTCGAACATATCAGAGTCCAGTTATATCCAAAAAACTACAAAGGGTTAACATTAGCAAACCTATTAAAATCTGGTGGTTTCAAAAAAGCAGCTAAAGAAATAATAACTATCTTAATTAACTTCAGCTTACAAGAAAACCATTGACTTTCCGATTAATTTAGTTTAACCACAAATTTGTTATAGGATGATTCCATCCAAAATTTCTTTCATTTTATTTTATGTAAAGTTTATGTACAGTTTTTCTAAAGTTCTGTTTATTTATATACTCATCTCTTTTATGTAAAGACAAGCTGTGTCTCATTTTGTTTCTGTTAGGACAAAGTATGTCTTCTCTTGTGTTCTTTCGTTTTTGTATTATTGTTTCAATAAAGGCCAGTGACCCTCTTTCAGTTTTGGATGGGTCTCGTTGGACCGCAGGCTGGTGGTTGTCGGGCTGCGGGCATTGCCTTGGCTTGTGCCTAGATTCAGTCCGGATTTGGCGCCTACTCACACCCCATTGTTGCAGTAGATTGGTGTGGCAGCTGTGCGCATCGGTCCTTGACCGCACGAGTGTCTACTGGTGGGATTGCATCCACGATTGGTCACGACTTACACCGTATACCTTCGGGTGGGACGGTTTCACAATCACTCTTATCCCTTTACTTTCGGTTGCTTTGGTTGATTTGGTTTGTTTGTCGCTCAACGATAATTTTTTGCACACGAGGGCTAATTAGACCGGGACCTACGGTTTAAAGTGGATTCCGAACCACTACAAACATCCATGCCAAAGGTGGGATTCGAACCCACGAATTGTTGAGCCGAAGGCAAGAGCGCTAACTATTTGGCTGCCAGCTCGGCCCCTTCACTTTCGGAGCGAAGATGACATACCCACTGGTTACCACACTGTATGAGATGCCATCACTTTGTCGGCTATAAACCTGAATAGGGCAAAGGCCTAAGGGCAGCCGGGTATTATAAAAAAATTTCTAAATGGGAATAAAAATTCTAAGGGACGCTGTGAGGGATCTGCCACGTGTTCGTAAAAGCAGTAATCGTGCTCGTAAGTGAGAGGTTGATAAAAACATACTGAATAAAGCGGTATCCTTAAAGCTGTTTTAATATCTTTTACAAGCTCACAGAAAATTTCGCTATATGTGTATTAAATCTTAATTTTGATTTTGTATTCATTACTATTAAAAGGTATAACTTTGAACTGCATAAAATCTATGGAAAAGAAGACATCATTAAATCAATAAAACTATCTAGGATGAGATGGGCAGGCCACCTCATGAGAATGAGTACAGAGTGAACGCCCATAAAGGTCTTCAATACCACCCCTTTCTGTAGTAGATCAAGAGGAAGACCCAAAAGAGATGGAAAGACTGCCTGAATGAAGACTTCAACATACTTAAAGTCAAGAACTGGAGGTCGATTTCTATAAAAGGGTCGGAAAGGCAGTGACTTCTGTAGAAGGCCCACAAAGGGCTGTAGTGCCAATGCTGATGATGATTCATTACTATTCTTTTTTCACATAAATTTATTCGAGGCCTAAAACGACAAGATAAAAGCTTCACAAGATAGAGAAGTAAAATAGATTGGAAGGGGTTTAATTATATCGTAGCGAAGCGTGTGTGGAAAGCTGCAACTTCTCTCCGTCGTTGCTCGTAAAGTTTATTTTCGTAAAGTCTTAAATCATTTCCAACTTCCAATGAGTTCAAATGAACTAGTTAAACTAATTGACAAGAAAAAAATCTGGTGGTGGTGGGTGGTGGGACTAATCCCCATCTGGTCTAGTGGAACTAGACCAGATCCATGAGATCAAAGACAGCAAAAGTCCAAAAGCAGATGTGGGCTTTTCACAGCCTTTTCACTAGAAAACCCCAAGCACTTCAAGATGTGTTGCGGGCAAAACGGAACATTGTCGCACTTGGGGCATGTTGGGTATTTTCTTTCACCGTCCTCAAAGATCATACACTTCAAGTGGCCAGTAGAAAGTCGAGACAGTGTCTGATGTACTCTGGAGCCCTTAAATGTAGTGGCGGCTCCAGGATGTCTTTGGAAGTACCAAGGGTGAGCAGGAGGGTCAGCCCAGGTTTTTGAAGTAAGTTGTTTAGTAATAGAAGAGATCTCTGATGTTGTTAGTGCCATGCGATCTTTTTGGTTCAAAGGATTACTGGCGGCAGCCTTTGCAAGGTTGTCGGCAACTTCATTCCCAGGCAGACCAACATGCGAGAGAAAAAATTCCATTTTTGTTTATGTAACTGGAGAAGAGAAATAAAATATATATTATTCATAAAAAGTCAAAGCTTTATTTGGATATTTTTTGCTTAATCGATTTTGAAACAGATAAGTACTTTTGTTAAGAATACTACTGGGTATGCTTTTTTAAGCTTTTAATTGATTTGAAATGTATTTTCTTCGCATATATTACGGCATGAAAGCCGGAACGAACTGCTGATGGGAGATTACTTCGCCTTTGCATCTGACAAATACACACAGAGACATTTGTTTTTAAATGAACTCACTCCTCTGTGTGAAACGTGTGATGAACCATTTACTGTTTTTCATATTTTAATTTCATGTTCATATTTTAAACACTATTGTGTTTACAATTTTTTAGTTGTGATATTTTAACTTTACCTGATTTGTTGGGGGAGCCAACCCACAGAAAACTTTTTAAAAGCAACATAAATTTCTTAAATTTTATTTGATTTATGTTTAGTTTTTTTGTGATTGTAAATTTATATTGATTTCTTTCCATTATATGTATTTCGATTTTAATTGTGTTGCATACAAATATTTTTGTTTTTTAACGTTTTCATGTTGCTTGGGTTTTAAAAATTATTACTATACTATATCTTAGTTTTGGCGCTATTTTGGAGCTGGCGCCACAAAACCCCACCTTCTGCATTACAGAGGGAAATCAATTCCTCCTGGTGTTCCCAGAGGTTGATCTCCTGTGGACAGTGCTTTTCGCAGCAGTTTTATTTTTATTTGAAAGCCATTTTTTTCTCACGAAATGCGTGCTTGAGATCTTTAGAGGTTTCTTTCTTGGCGATGCCTGAATTTGGCCAACTATCCACGAAACATTTTCTCGAAAGGAAGAACTATGTGAGCAATTCTAATTCCAAAGGCCGTTCTGTAACCTATTGAGTTGGGCATTTAAAATTCAAAGATATTTGATGAATGAAGCAGGACTCTCATTGTAAAGTAAACACCAGAAAGAATCTCTGTACCTAACCCAATGAAAGTTTGACCAGCTAGGAAGAAAATATATAGAGAGAGTTTCCACCGGTGAACAGAATGGGCAATTTGAAGAGAAATTGAAACAGTGTGAAAATTAGGGTATTTTTCCGTTTCACCGACGTAAATCTCGCCAAGCGAAAATGAAGTCGCCAATTGGCGACAACACAGTATACACATAAATAAATAATGTTGCTTTACATAAAAATTTTGAAATTTATTTATTTAATTGTTGTTTTCGTGTTCACGCTATGCGTGGAATGATGGATGGCAGAGCTTCAATTTATTGACTTATTATATTAGATTACCATTTATCGGGCGATGCATATTTCAAAATCTTGATATTTTTTTAAAATATTTTTTATGTGAATTTGTTACGATTATTATTTTTTTAGATATACTTTTAAAATTCGATTTTTTCTAGAGAAATTTCATGACATTATTAAATTTGTATACATAGCAACATAGCATAAAATTATGAAATGGAAAAAATAGAGTGGAAATAAAGTCGTTGACAGTAAAAGGCCGTCACATGTTTTGGAAACGTAGCAGTAAAAGGTTACCAGCGGAGATATTCCCTCTAGCGCCGGTTGTATCATTTTTGGCGACTTTATCGCCTGCGCCGGCGAAACGGAAAAGTACCAAAATTAGTTGTTACAAGTGAACATTAATGAAGTTAATGACTTGAAAAGGGTTCTTGATTATAAAAAATGGGTATAAATATGTATTTATATGTAGTAATCTTGGTAAATAAATTTGGCTACTCAAAGTCTTAGCGATGATGAGCAGGGAATCTCACTTTTCCAGTAGTTATAAATATGAGGTTTAAAATTTCAATGGCTGCTGGTGCAGAAGAGAGGATGGGAAACCTCATGTTTTGCTGAGGAGGTACTGGAAGGAAAGCTGTTAACTGGAATCCTCTATATCTGTACTCGCATCCTCATTGTGTCCGCAGTCATCATCAGGTTTCGGAATAATGATGTCCCTGTTGTCAAGAGTTGAGTGAATTGACTTATGGGGAACTGTTGATTTAAGACTCCCCTTTAAACAAAAGGTTCCTGTCGAAAGAGTCTTCTTGAATAAAAAGTGCCAATAAACCCACAAACGATCCAAACTGAGTAAGATGAGGAGGGATCTTATCTTAGTACAACCCATTTTGATTCGCTGCAAATCAACCACATTTCACATTATATTTGTAAACTAGCTTTTAAAGTGGATTTTGAACCACTACAAATATCAGATGCGAAGAAAGCATCGAACTTATGCTTATGAATCATCAAATGAATACATGAATGCTCTGGTATCAGCTTGGTTTCAGTGTAATCCAGACGTTTATCTAAAGTGAATCCTTGATGTCCGGGCAGCCTGGTTGGGTAGGGATTTGTTCTCCTCTTCGGAAGGTTGTGAGTTCCGATCCCGATCTAACCGTAAATCCATTATGCTTATGGAAGGCGGTTAGGGCGTGTAAAGTAGGTTATATTACAGGATTACAGGGCTGCTGAGCAAGAATCGGAGTTCGCTCACTTCTCTAATATGCAGACAATTATAATTTCAGTAGTTTCGCTCAGCTCAGGTATCGACTTCGTCAATTCCTTCAAAATTAAGATGAAATTGGCTGCAATTTAGCAGATTTTCAGTCTTCAGAAATAAGCAGATGGAAACGTATAACAAACAAATCATTAAAGATATTCATGTCCGTAATGGGAATCGAACATAAGAGCTGTTAGACTGAGCGCCAGAAAACTAATCGTTGAGAGGACAAGTAAGGATTTGATTTTTGTGTATAGCATATTATGTAATATAAAGTTTTAACTTTATGTTGTTCGAAATCTTAATAACAAATAAAGAGAGAAAGAAGTAATGATTACGCGTTATCTGCGTGTCACAGGGGTTATGCATGTTCAATGCCTGTCTGCTGGCATAGTGAGAAAAAGTTAGCTCGGGTGTCGACTTCGTCATTTGACAGTGGCTTAAAATCGCGAGATGAATTTCTGAATTTAGTGGCTACGTCAGAAATAGGCTGTCCGAAACATCAAGAAGCGAAAGACCTCGTTCTTGTGAATGAAAAGTGGTGGGTTCTATACTTGACTCAACCGTCTCTCATAGCAACTGGGGCATGGCAATAATTTGTGGTTGCAATGTCTTTCTGCTGGTTTGGAGCGAAGAGGAAATCGCCTGCACAGGTGTCGATTTCGTCTCATGCTTCAAAATGACGAGTCATATTGAAGCAGCAGCTTTTCAGTCCACAAAAATAGGCAGTGGCGCTATTTTTTTGAGGCGCTTCTATGAGAGAGACATTATTGCAACAGCCTTGAATGTTCTAGAAAAGTCCTCTCGTTAGATAGAAATGCATTCACTGAAGGTCATTACTGTGACTCATTTTCAGAGAAGCGATTGTTGCCCATTTAGGGAAAATCATTTATACAAAGACACAGAGAACGAAATTGAAACTTTCCGTAGAGTCGTTAAACTCGATTGTAGCAAGAATATATTAAAAATAATGAGCGATTGATTGTGTTTCGAAGTAATTTGGAAGTAAATAACGGCTTTTAGTTATAATGTTCTTCATGATAGATTGTGTTGCCGATACCTGTTGCGCATTTTTCTTCCTCTTGAGGGTTCAGTACTGGAGACCTTGAACTTTAACGTTATTGAGGAAAGTTCTTCAGTGTCCCAGAGCAGGGGATCCGCGTCAAAGCTGAAAGAAGAAAATTAGACAGTTCAAATGCCGGTGGAAACAATTACCTGTTGAAAAGTACAGGGTTGGATGCAGAAAGAAAAGGATAAATGGATTTAGAAAAAAAAGATGTTTATCTGAATATATATTATCTACTCTTTTTGTCTTCATATATTCTTATCGAGTCTATGACGAAGAAATAACTAAAAGGTTATCGCTCTGATCTCCAATTTAAGAGCTCACGGGTTTGATTCCCTTCTACCGAAGATGTCGTTTTTTGTGACCCACTATTCACTTTAAATTGTAGGCCTCGCCGACCAACTTGTCTAGTGGTCAGCGTGCCTGACTACGGATAAGGAGGTCATGGGTTCAAATCCCGGTTCGGGCATGGATGTACTTTCTCTATCTCTGTCTTTGTCCTTTCCTTGTATGAATGAGGTGTGAAGGGTTGCCTTCCCTATAAACGGGTCCCTATGGCATGTGTGCACTGAGGAACTCGGACTTCACACTAAAATAGGGTTCAGTTGGAAAAGTGGAGCAGCGCACCCCATATTGCCAGCCTAGCTGGCACACGACAATGAATGAATGAATTGTAGGCCTCGATGAAATCGGTTACTGAGCAGAAAAGCCATACAGAGCAAAACTAAAGCTTTTAAGCCTCAAGTGCAAAGGAGAAGTTAGCTCAGGTGTTGACTAAGTCATTTGACCATGGTTTCAAATCCCGAGATGAACTGCTGTATTTAGGGGCTATGTTCAAGAGCAGTAGGCTGTCATAAACATATAGAAACAGTAATCAGTTACAGCAGTCAGTTCAGAGAAAGAAGGGTTGCAGGTTTAATCAAAGCTGTTGTTGAATAATGACAAATGAATGTCTATTGCTTGGGAGTTTTCAGGATTTCTTTCCTCGGGACCCATGAATACGATATCTCTGAAAAACACGGTGGCAATTTATATGACTTGGGTACTTAAATGGGTACAAGTTCAGTATCCCCATACAGATGATTTCTCGCCAAATCCGGAAACCGTTGTTTTCGTTGTAGTGTTGCCGATTTCAGTTTTTGTTTTCATTGTAGTGTTGCCAAATTTAGTTTTTGTTACTATTTTTATTTTTTCGTTGCCAGATTCCGTTTTTTCTCGTGTTTTAAATAATTTTTACGTTATATATGTGCTTTTTTTTCAGTGGTAATAGTTTTTTTAGTTTCACTTCGAGAACTTTCTTTGCTATTTGTTCTACGTTTTAATTGGTAGTCATTTTAATTTCGTTTACTGTTGCTGCTGCAATTAGTGGATTTCCCGCTGTTGTGTTACGTTGTCGCCAGTGTCCAAACATCGTAAATTTTTTTTACTTTTTTACAATTTCTTTTACATTATTTACATTTATTTGGTTTATTTATAATATAAAATATAATTAAGTGATGTATTTTATTTTATATATTTAAAACCGTTAAATATTCTTTTTTCCTTATTTCGTTTTCTTAATTTATTATCATCTTTTTATTGTTTTGATTACTTTATTTATTGTTTTAATTTAAAATGTCTCCAGTTCAAAATGTTGTTGAAAAATATCAGGAAATTATTTTAGCAAAAATTAAAGATAAAAATGATGGATTATTGCTTAGGATTCCAAATTATTAATTCATTTAGGATTCGCAAATATTAAATAATTTGTTAACGGAAATTGGATTTGGAGAAGGTGTAATTATTTTATTTAAATTCTATTGCTTACATGTATTTTTTTATTGTATTCGTGTTTCATATTTACTTAAAATGTGTATATATTTAAAAAATATTTTATTCATGTTTTTTTTTTGAAATTTTAAAAAAATGTATATATTTGAAAAAAAAGTTTTCTAATCTTAGTAATTTAAAAATAGTTTTAGGTCGGATTGGATTTGTTTTTCAAAAGGAAATGGTTTAGCCACTTCCCTTCCCGTTTATTTCACGGGAAGGGGGGGAGGGGCTAGATAAGTTACAGTTAAAAAAAAATAAAGTAAATTAAAGATAAATTAATAACACTGGGTAGGTGTTAAATAAAATTATTCATTGCATGCTTTTTTTAAAATTTTATAAAGTGTATATATTTAGAAAAATACTTTTGCATGCTTTTTTTTGTAAAATTGCATAATTATTTTCACTGAAATGTGACACTGGTGACAAACGAATAAAATGTCGAAATAAATATACCAATCGGCATGTCAGCTTAACTTCATATCAAGTAAGTCCATTATTTATATTTATTTCCCTTTTTAAATTTTCTGAAATGCTTATTTTTCGATCGAACTTCGGGAAATTTCCCGTGTTTATAAACGCGCGCCTAGCTTGGCGACAAAAAAATTCGCCACGGTCGCGAAGTGTATGGGGATACTGAACTTATTCCCTGAAATGTCTTACTCCTTTATCACGTCACAATACGGTGTCTCAAGGACCAGAAAACTTTGCTGTGCATCTCTTCGTCCGCTTGGCTAGAGCAGCGCAGAGCCAACCCCACTCTGGGATCGATGCGAATTCTTAACATTGACAGTCCTTTCGCAAGGGCCCTCACAGAGAGGGTGCTTCATAGGCAATCCTCAAATTTGTAGATGATCGCATGAGACTTGTCTCGCGAGATGCTCAGAGCGTCTCACGGGAATCGCATCATACCAAATGACGTCATTGAGGTCTTAGTAACGTCAGAAAAGGGGTGGAGCGCAAGACGTTTCTAGATTTCGAGCAGGTTCGAAATATCTGGCAACTTTCCGCGAGACAGCGCTCTCATTGGTTTAAAATTCCATGACGTCAGATACAACGTTTTAGCTACGTCACACTAAGACATCGAGGAGATCACATTTGTCTACTATAAGACGGCGTCTCAATCGGATTGTCTACCGAGTTTGCGGCCTGCCATACTCTGTGATACAGATCACTCCTCCTGAATCACGTGCTTTTTACGTCATCAAAGTGGGGTGGTCATGTTTTAACTCTTCGCTGTAGTTTTCACCTTAACATCAGGCACAGAGGTTTGTTCATTGACTGACTATCATATGAACGTAAGTACGATTCCCGCTTCAGTTGCAGATGTCGTGGAGCGATTCACATTTCACTCCTAGTCGAATGAGCCCTTCCTCGGCAAAAGGGAAGGACCCACCAACCAGGCCTCATCAGGTGAGGTCTGTTGGAAGACCCAAATGCCCCGAAAGGGCTTTCTACTCCCCAGTACTGGTTGCAACCCTACTTTTTGCTCTTGTTGTTGTTGTAATTACTAATGGCACTTGGACAAGCCAAGCTCGCTCTCTCATATTCTCTCTCTCTCTAATACTTGAGATGCAATTGACAGTTAGCTACCAATTCTTTCAAGCTACATTACTTTATTCGAATTCTCACTGGTTAAAATATCCATGACGTCAGATAACGTTTCACTTACGTCACACATTACGACGTAACATTGAGACAGAGTTGTACATCCGACTTGTAGACGAATTGGGTGCCTTCTTTCCATTCGCATTCTTCGAGGGGCAGCAAACAAGGCGAAATTCACCTTCGATTGCCTGAGAATATTATAACTAAATGTCAATTGCTAATGTTCTTTTATATATATTATAATGTTGTTATGTTATATTGAGTGGACTGTGTATTAAGTATATTTAATTTTATTTACTTCAAAATGTTTGCACAAAACAGCACGATTTCCTTTTGTTGTGAAGAAAAAGAAATCACCTGATTCGTGACCACAACTCGCCTTTGTCCTTGCTTTTTGTTGTTGTTGTTACTAATGACACTTGGACAAGCCAAGCTCGCTATGCCTTGGCTATGCGAATTTAAGTCAATTGGGAGCGTCTTTCGTTTTAATCAGAGCACCATGAAGGTGAAAGTACGACTTTGCTCTACACACATGCCATAAGGACCCGTTTATAGGGTAGGCAACCCTTCACACCTCATTTATACAAGGAAAGGACAAAGACAGGATAGATAGAGAGAGAAAAAGTACATCGTAGCCCGAACCGGGATTCGAACCCAGGACCTCCTTATCCGAATTCAGTCACGCTGACCACTAGACACGTTAGGCGGCTTTTTTTTTTTTTTTTTTTTTTTTGTTCTTGTAATTTCATTGTTAAGGGCGGTCATGATGAAAGGATGACACAATCAATTTTCAGTCAAATATTTGTCTACGGTTATTTATTATTATTTTTTACAAAGATGCAGTTCGCCGGACTAGCATTTGATTAATGAGTTTGTTGGTCTTCAGTTCAAAGACTATCGGTTTCGGTTCCCGATGGATAACTGCAGATTCGTTGTAGGTAATTTTTTCTTAGTGACCAATCGCTTTAAGGAATTCCATCTCGCTCCATGCAGCAAGGGGCGGGATGGAGGACAAAAGGGGGTGGAGAATGCAGTGAGTGCGTCACTCGGAAAGGGCTGGACCTTCGTAATTTAGAATCCAAGCAGAAAACTGCAGAGACATCATTTCATTTGCCTCCCCGGAGTGAAGCTTTTCCTTGGGATGAGTGCAGTGTTTCTTAAATCGTGGGTTCAATCAGCGGTCCGCTTTGTTTCCTGCACGTCATTAGAAATGGACCCACAGTTTAATGAGGATACCGAACCACTACACACATCCATGGCGAAGATGGGATTCGAACCTACGATGTGGGGAATCGAAGGCCGGAGAGCCAATTGTTGCGCTACCTGCTTAGCCCTCGTCGTTGAAAAGTGGCCTTAGAAAGGCAACCTAAATGGGCTTCTGTTCAAGTAATTTTTTTCATGGGAAAATTAAAATTTAAGCACTTATTCAGAAAAATGAATCATTTTCATAACAAAAAAAGAGAGTATAACTTACCCACAAAATAATACACCCTTACTATATGTTGCTGGGGCCGTGGTAGCCTAGTGGTTAGGGCATCGGCCTTCCGCCCGAAAGGGCGAGGTTCGATTCCCAATGCCGCCAAAGGCCCACCGAATATATGCGACATACGTGCTCGTTAAATCTGTGGAATCGAAAGTCCTATGGTCTGTCGACGAGCAGTTACCATGGGTGCAATGGTCTGGAGATCAATGTCAAATCGAAGGTGCGCATCCTCTGGTGGTGCCATCTGTCGGAGGATTTGAAAAGCTAAGTCGTACTTTCACCTCCGTGGTGCTCTAGTTAAGCGAAAAGATGCCTCTTGCTGGATTAAAATTCGCATAGCTAAGGCATAGCTTGTCCAAGTGTCATGAGAAACAACAACAAATGTTGCTTATGAATTTGAGTTATATTTAGAATCGTTTCCCAAAAAGGACAGCATTTTTCAAAAATCTTTGTACGTGATTACCATAATTATCAAAGAAAATTTACTTGTCCCCTAAATATTGTAAAATGAATATTTATCAGAAGTTCATGATGTATTCAAAGCTGAAGAATAGTTATATATAAAGATGCCATTATCATATTAATTGATGAAAAGTTTAAAGCACAAATTTTTGTGAGACAAAAATATTTTACTGGCAATGTGCTGCATCAAATTCTTAATATGAGTATGATGAAAAATATACTTTGGGTGACATTTTTCTGTAGATAATTTTGTCAATTTTTTGTTCACTAGATTAGTAGCTTAAAAGTATTTACTTTGTTCTTGGGGTGATCAGCTACAAAAAATAAGATTCTTTATGGCTTCCTGACAGTTAAAGATATCTAAGATTCGATTTTCGGAATTGTTAAATACTGAGAAATGGATATGATACTTACACTCGTAATTATTATTTCCTTGTAATTCATTGTGAAAGCACGGCGTAATATAGTGGCTGAAAAGACACAAGAAATAACAAACCTTTCTGCATTTTCAGGTGAAGCCTCTGAAGTAGACCTTGCTGAAAAAGACAAGGGAACTCAGAGGCAATTTAGTGAAGGGGCAGTAATGAATCCTTCACAGGAGGTAGAAGTGACCTCCAAACCATCTTCTTCTGGTGAAAGTCAGGAAGCTATCGCTAGCATGACTGACTCTCTGACCAGAATCATCTGTGGATCATCAGCGAGGATTGCCTCTGAAATTCTATGATGCTCTAGGCAGAAGATATGTTTAATCGTAGGCTTCATAACTGGGCACTACTATTTCAGAAAACACCTCCACAAAATGGGACTGTTTCAACAAGACCCTATCTGCAAGAAATGTCATACGCAAAAGGAAACGGCAGAGCATATCATTTACGAATGCGAGGCTCTTGCCCTCCCTAGACGAACTTCTTTAGGTATCATCCATACTAGAGAGTTACACCTAGACTCCATGAAAGGGTTATCGGACTTTATTAATAAAGTGGGTGGCCCGAGCAATTGGAACGAGGAAACATTGGGTTTGGAGTTAACAGTTCTAAAAAGAAGAAGAAGATAGGGCAATATAATTATTTCATTCAAGTGTTTTATAATTAAAATCTGTATTCAAAATAATTAAATTTTGCAATTATTTTTTTTTGTTAATTTTTATTACTAGAGTATATTCTTATTTTTGTTTAAAAAACAATATTACTAACAATTGTATAATTTTTCAAAATTAATTTATTCATGTAATATTTATTAAAAACACAGAAAGCAATAATTTATTTTTATATAATCAAACAGAAATATCTTTTATAAAATTATTTATATATTGACTTAACCTGTTTTTTTTTTTTTTTTTTTTTTTTTTTTTTTACAAATTATTGCTCTAAATTTTTGATCTCTTAAATAATAAAAAAAATTTCTTTCATAACTTAAAATATGATCTTTGTGGAGTGTATTACTACAGTAATTCAACTTTTCATAGTAAAATACAGCCTTTTAAAATGTTCGCTAAGTACCAGTAACTTCTGGAATTTTAAATAACGCAGTTTAAACAAATATAAATTCTGTTCTTCATATACGAAAAATAAAAAAGCGCTATTACATCTATACTTGTCAGAACAAAAGACATTTTTTATTTTAAAATACAATGCACACAGTACATTAAAATAAATAGTTTGATTTCGATGATACAATAAAGAAATTTAAAAAATGATATGTTAGAAAAATTAAAAAAAAATAATTGTAAGATTTATTGTTAAATCAAACGTTGAAGCGTCTCCATTGCTTGAAAAAATTTCGTCTGTATTTTTGAATTAGAAAGTAGAATTCCTCATATTCTACAATCGCTACGAAAGAATCCTTTGGCGTAGGACGTCTTAGTTACAGCGATAGAAGGTAGAATCGAGTTTTTGATGGTTGCATTGTAATTTCAACCTTCGCATCGAAAAGACACGCCGGAATTGTTCCCTTCTTCATCAAATTCGCTTTCACAGAAATACGAATATGTATCAATAGAGAGGTAAGCACTTCTTTTCTTTAAATAATTTAATGCAGTTATAAATATCTTACAGTTCCTAATAACAATTTATTAAAAGCATTTTATTCATTATTTTAATTTTCTTTTGATGAATTGAATTAATATTTTTATCTATTGAATTCAAAATTATTGAAACCTAAAGTATGTTATGGAAATCAATAAAATATAAATTTAGAGAATTTAGAGTCATTTTCACAATTTTCTACAAAACACTTACATATTTTAAACGCTAATTAATTTTTGGTTATACTTACATTGTGTTAGAGGTAGATCAATAATTCAAATAAATTTTAATCAATTTTAATACATTAATAATACCGACGGCAAAATTTTATAATTAAATTTATTTCTATTTGTGTATATCATTTTTTATAACAGAATTATCTAATTAACTTTACAAATACATCTAATTACATATTATTGCTTAATTTATTTAATAAAACGATTTTCATTGTCAAATCGTTTTTTGAGGATGCAATAACCCCTGCTATTCACTAGTTAAAATTCTAAAACTTTCATAATTGCCTTAAATTGTAACTTAAAATTATATTAAATAATAAAGATCTTAAAAATAGTTAAATTATATTTAAAAATATACATAATACTGCAGTATTTTTTCTACCATTTCTATTATCTTATTATTTCATGAAATGATTTAACTTTAATTTTTAAATATGATTTTACATTTAATGCATTTAAAGTTATTTCATTGAGAAATATAGTTTTTTTATTAAAATATTTTAAACGTATCTAGTAAAATTATTTGGAATATACCTAAGACGTTACCCAATTCTCAATAAATAGTCAAAAATTTCAATTTGTAAAATCCATTCGTATTAAATAATGCTAAAAGTATTTCGATATATTGTAAATATATTTAATGTAAGGACATTAATATATAATTATACATTTTAAAATAGAGATTTTATTATAGTCTACCATTATTTTTTTATCTCATAATTTAACAGCTCTAAATACCATTGATATATATATATATATATATATATATATATATATATATATATATATATATATATATATATATATATATATATATATATATATATATATATATATTTATATAATATAGATATAAATATATATATAATATATATATATATATATATATATTATATATATATATATTATATATATATATAAGAGCAGATATGAGATATTAGGTTTTTCCATTCATGGGATAAAAAATGATTGATTTATTCATCATGAAGGAAAATTTTTGTTGAAGCAAAGTTATATGAATATATTAATTTCACAAAGAATTTAAAGTTTTGTATTACAACAATGAAAAAAAAGTATAAGAATAAGTATCATAATTTGATTAAAATAACGCAATCAACTATCGTTAGAAGTAGCACTTGTATTTGCATATCGTTCTTCGGGAGTTATCAACACCGGGCTCTTAGGCAGAGCAGGGAGGGAACTGATAACGGCCGATGGAGCGGAGAATGCACTTAATCGTCTCTTCGGTGTTTACTCTGCAGAACGCTTACTAAGCACAATAAGGTTTTTTATTGCGACATCTGATATTATTCATTCATTTTCCTCGGCCGCCTTCTTTAAAATCGTTTCCCAAATGCCTACAAATTTTCCTAATTTCCCTTTTTGTTCACACTTTTTCTCTCCTACGAATGTTTTGTATTCTAAACGAGATTTTTGTTCGTATTAAATTTTTTTTTCTGGAATATTAAAAAAAAAATTTCTTGTTTTATATATTTTCGTTTGTTTTATTAAAAAAAACTTTTTCTAAATGAATAAACACTTTTCATCACAGAATTTAGAATTTTTTGAATATAATTTTATTGAAAAATAACATTCTTTTCGCTTCTGTTGCTGACTTTAATATTTAACTAAGATAAAATCATATTTATTTGCTTACTGGCATTATAATAAATTCTTAATTCTTTTTGTAAAGAACAAAAAGTGTATAAAAAATTTTCGCTTGATTCAACCTGAGTTTTTATATTTTGGACAATAATATTTAAGTGGAATTGAGGGTAATGTCCAATTTTTGATTTTATAAAGTTAGTTTTAAGCAAATAATCTTAATTTTTGTGTACTTTCTTCAGACTTCGCAGCTGCACAATAGAACCAAACCTATAGATTGCATCGATATGATTTGTTTGAATCTTATAACAATAGATTCTTTTTGTGGTATGAGGATAGTAAAAACTTTGTAAGCTGCCAAATTTTGTTTATTAATCTGCGATTTTACTTTGCGAATTTCTCACCACTCAAAACAGCTGTTTTTCACCTGTTATCTTTCCAGATACTTTTACTTTAAAGAAGAATAAATCAAAATTAAAAACCCTAAAAGTTCTTAGCCTAAGTATTCTTTGTTTGAGATAGATAGACTATTTTATGAATTCAAAAATAATTTCATTTTTAAATGAAATGAATTGAAAAGGAAGGTTTTATTGTGCAGTCAAGAATATTTTGATGTAATGTTGTTGTTGCTTATGACACTTCGACAAGCCAAGCTCGCTTATGCCATTGGCTATGTGAATTTAAGTCAATAGAGAGCGTCTTTCGTTTTGGATCAGAGCACCACGAAGGTGAAAGTACGACTTTACTCTATTAAGGTGCCTCGTCATTTTGAACCACGGTCAGGTGACGAGGCCACACCTGAGCTGGCACCCTCCTCTCCCCATCGACGCCACACCAGCGGAAGGACTTTGGACGTCACAGATGAACGTAGACACGTACTCAACCCACGGAGTTCCAGCAACCCAGTGAAGGAGAGTACACCGTGGTCACCCTCCCAACCACTGCCCGCGACAAATGATGCTTCACTTTGATGAGCTTACGGGAAGCGGTGTGAAGCTACTGAGCCACTGGAGCTCTGACGTAATTTAAATTTACATAACATCAGCTGACGAACTTGTCTAGTGCTCAGCATGCCTGACTGCGGATAAGGAGGTCATGGGTTCCAATCCCGGTTCGGGCATGGATGTACTTTTTCTCTCTATATCTATCCTGTCTTTGTCCTTTCTTTGTATGAATGAGGTGTGAATGGTTGCCTACCCTATAAACGGGTCCCTATGGCATTTGTGTAGAGCAAAGTCATACTTTCACCTTCATGGTGCTCTGATTAAAACGAAAGACGCTCCCAATCGACTTAATTCGCATAGCATAGCGAACTTGGCTTGTCCAAGTGTCGTTAGTAAACAACAACATAACATCAAAGTATCCTTGATTGCAGATATTAATTCATCGAAAAAAAACTTATTTTTTATTTGACGTAATTTAAAAGTGCATTTTTCTAAAGAATAAGATATAAGTATCAAAACAAACCTGAAACGACTCTAAAGAGTTAAATTTTGTGATTTGAAGCACATAATCTTAAAAACAGTTAAATTCTCTAAGTTTCTGATGCTTTATCAACCATCCATAATGTGCTTCTAAATTCATTTATTTTGTTCGGCTAAGCTGCCTCGTGGCATTTGCACGCTTTATCTGAATGCGACTGAACTTGAAAAGCAAAGCTTAAGTTGAAGAAAGACGGAAAAGGCCTAACAGCATCAGAGGCTCTGATTTTGCCAGGCATCGAAGAGTTTCCAGCTGCGGAATCAGCCGCTTTTTTTATAACAGTTGATGTTGAGCTCTGACCGAGAATCGATTTTCTGATGCTTTTTGTGACGGGTGTCATAAGGAAGAATTGGGGCCCTGTAACGCAGCATTTTGTTCTGCAGAGCATTTGAAAGTTTGGCATCCACTTTGGCACTGGAGCAGGAGATGCATATGCAACTGATGATAGATGTGTACAGGAATCTTTCTAATTTCAGAGAAGGCTTTGAATAGTTTCCTATAACTGTGCTTTGAGTTTATAGTATGCGTACCGCGCAGCCGCAAAGTTAGATTTGATGTGAGGAGCCCAGGCGCATTGTCAGTTCAAATGAACACCAAGATAATCGCCAACCAACTTGTCTAGTGGTCAGCGTGCCTAACTGCGGATAGGGAGGTCCTGGTTTCGAATCCCAGTTCGGGCATGGATGTATTTTCACTCTCTCTTGTTGTTGTCCTTTTCTTGTATGAATGTGTTGTGAATGGTTGCCTACCCTCTAAACGGGTAACTACGGAACGTATGTACGGTACAAGTTCAGTATCCCCATACAGATGATTTCTCGCCAAATCTGGAAAACGTTGTTTTCGATGTAGTTTTGCCGATTTCAGTTTTTGTTTTTATTGTAGTGTTGCCAAATTTAGTTTTTGTTACTTTTATTATTTTTTCGTTGCCAGATTCCGTTTTTCTCGTGTTTTAAATAATTTTTACGTTATATATGCTCTTTTTTTCGTGGCAATAGCTTTCTTAGCTTCACTTCGAGAACTTTCTTTGCTAATTGTTCTACGTTTTAATTGGTAGTCATTTTACTTTCGTTGGCTGTTGTTGCTGCAATTGGTGGATTTCCCGCTGTTATGTTTCGTTGTCGCCAGTGTCCAAGCATCGTAAATTTTTCTTTTTTTACTATTTCTTTAACATTATTTACTTTTATTTGGTTTAATTTTAATATATATTTTTTATTAAATGATATATTTTATTTTATACATTTAAAATCGTTAAATATTCTTTTTTCCTTATTTCGTTTTAATTTACTATCATCCTTTTATTGTTTATTGTTTTAATTATTTTATTTATTGTTTTAATTAAAAATGTCTCATGTTCAAAATGTATCAACAAATTATTTTAGCAAAAATTAAAGAAACTAATGATGGATTTTTTACTTTTTCCAGCTCTAGACCAACAGTTGGAAAACCCGGAATTGTAAATAGAATTTTTTTAGTTCAAATTGCTCAGGATTCCAAATTATTAATTAAATTAGAATTCGCAAATATTAATTAATTTTTTAACGGAAATTGGATTTGGAGAAGGTGTAATTATTTTATTTAAATTCTATTGCTTACATTTATTTTTTTATTGTATTCGTGTTTCATTTTTATTTACTCAAAAAGTGTATATATATTTAAAAAATATTCTATTCATGTTTTTTCCTTAAATTTTTAAAAAAGTATACAGTTGAAAAATAAGTTTTTCCATGCTTTTTTTTAAATTTTATAAAGTGTATATATTTAGAAAAAAAATTTTTTGCATGTTTTTTTTTGTAAAATTAGATAATTATTTTTATTAAAATGTGACACTGGTGACAAACGAATAAAATGTCGAAATAAATATACCAATCGGCATGTCAGCTTTACTTCATATGAAGTAAGTCCATTATTTATATTTATTTCCCTTTTTAAATTTTCTGAAATGCTTATTTTTCGATTGAACTTCTTGAAATTTCCCGAATTAATAAACGCGCGCCTGGCTTGGTGACTTGGCGACAAAAAAATTCGCCGCGGTCGCCAAGTGTATGGGGATACTGAACTTGTTTCCGTATGTACTGAGGAAGTCGGACTCCACATTAAAATAGGGTTCAGTTGGAAAAGTGGAGCAGAGCACTCCATAATGCCAGCCTAGCAGGCACAAAACAGCAGCAACCAAGATAAGTTTCTTTTTTTAGGTTTCAATAGCTTGCTCAAACATATAAATCATTGGTGGAGTTATATTTTCTGAAAATTTTTTTTTTTGTTCTGAGAACAATTAATTTATATTTTGAAGCGTGAATTGAGACGGTCCATCAAGAGCACATGATTCCTCTATATCTACGATTCTGTCTTGCGATAGCTGGAGTGGCGCCACTTGTACGCTGTCACTGCTCATGCGCATGGCGGGAAAAAAAGCTCTCGTTCTTCAGCCAGCGCGGGAACAACAAATAGCATTCCACTTGTTAAAATAAAAGTCATTGTTTTTGTTAAAATCGTTATGGAATCATTTCAAAATCAAACATGAATCATAAATTAATATCGTCAGCCATTAATCGAAACAATAACGATAAACAACACCTAATCTATATTAAAACAATGGAAATTAAAAGTGATAAATTTATCTATATAACCAATTTAAATTTTTGAACACGTTCATAAATTAATCTATATTATCACCGTAGATCGAATAGGCTGTAATGACGAGTTCGGAAAAATAAATAAATACTTAAATCTACCCAAAAATACTAACAATTTTCTTTTAATTAAATGTTTTTGTCAAGGTTATGGAGGAAATGTTTCTGGAACATTTGAAATGTAAATGACAATTTATTCTTCTTGGATCATAATATCTAGTTTTTGTCATAACTTAATCCCTAACCTTTTCTCAAAATCTTTTCCATTAGAAAATTTTAAGTTGTGATACTTCTGCAACAATGTGGATGACAAATGAAGAGGATTATTTGCATAATTATTTGCTAAGGCTATAATTTTCCATTCCCAAAATAATGGATACGATGAATGTTTATAGTATATTCATTCTTATTTAAAAAATTATTTTATGAATTTTATTATTAAATTGAAATGTTACTGAACAAGAGACTCAAAGGTTGACTCTTCGTCAGTTCCGATTCCACTGTGTGCCGCGCTTTGTGGTTTTATATCTCTTTTCATAAAGGAACGGATTGAACGATAAGACAGATGCTTTGAGTCATTTTTTATTGTAATTCCAATTTCCTTTCATATAATGCAAATTTTAAAAAAATTATGCTTATTTTTACTAATGGATTTTACAATATAATTTTCATGACTCAATTTTATTATAATATGGATGTCATTGTAGTAAAGGAACAAAATTTCGGAAGTCCTTTTTTGTTATGAATCATTCTTTTTGGTTTACTTTTCATTTTCTAAAGCAATGAACAATATATATATATATATATATATATATATATATATATATATATATATATATATATATATATATATATATATATATATATATATATATATATATATATATATATATATATTAAAGTTCAGAGCCGTTGTTTTTACTCACCCCTTTGGTGTGTCTTTAGAGAGGCGCACAACCCCGTCGCTTCACTGTAACCGCGCACAGCAGCAAAGACCTCCAAGACTGATTCCTATACGTCAAGTGAAGCAACCTTTGGGTGCAATTCCTGTTTCTTGCTCCTGATTTTTAATAGAGAAAAGAAGAAGAAAAGAAACAGAGTAAAATAAAAAAAATAGTAAAAATTTAGGGATGATATACTTTTATGTTCCCTGAGTATTTACCATTTAAAGCTTGATAAATATGAAAAGTAAATATAAAGAATAGTTTTTTATCTTTATTTTTTTTTAAAAAAATCTATTTATAATAATAAAGAAAAATGTTTAAATAAAAAGAAATGATAAATCAATGCAAATTGTTTCCGTTTAAAATCATTTTGCTTTCTTTTCGCTGATTTTTGTAAGCTCCCAAATCCAGTAGAAAGTGGCAGTAGAAGGGCCCGACTCTTTCTGCGAGTGAAAGAATGTCTTATTCAGACCTCCAAAAGGAGGAATGCATTTGTCCGGTTTTCTTACTTTCTCTTCGGTGCGTCTGTTTCTAAGCAATCATGTTTGAATTTTAGAGAATATTTTGCTGATTAGGTTGTATTATTGAAGGAAAATTTATATATATATGTATATAATTTGTTAAAAAATAGTGTGATCAAGGCTTGCGTTTATTTAATTGCTCTTTAAAGTCGCGTAATTGGTAATGCGCTTAAGTTCTGAATTTGGGTGTCCTACAATTTCTGCTTGTAGTGTGATATATTTAATTGATGTTGGAATTCTCGTTTCATGCCTAATTTTTTGATTCCTGCAATACCATGGAGCATTTGTAATCCTTCTTACTGTGATACATTTCGAAGACTCTCTGATTTTCTGAAAATTTGATTTAGCTGTGGAACCGTAAATTGGGATTCCATTCATAATTATTGGTCTGCACTCTAGCAAGAAATTCAGAAGTTTTGAATTTTTGCTTATTCAGAATTCCTTCTTAACGTAATTTTTTTTCCTAAAAGAAACGAACTAGGTAAATAATTTCACATCTATGTTTATTCTTTTTCAGAATTGAATGTTCTTGCTATAGATTATCTTTTAAAATTTAAATTGTACTGTATCGACAGAAACAGTGCCAAAAATTATGAATTTTTGCGTACTCTTATTTTTTCTAATTTAAAATTAGCTCCTTTTAATTTAATTTAATTTCTATGAGCTACAACCGTCATTGCAAAATACATAATTATTATTACAATTATGAACTACAAATACATGATTATTCTTATTCAAAACTGGTAGTCCTTATGGATTTTGCAATATATATATATATATATATATATATATATATATATATATATATATATATATATATATATATATATATATATATATATATATATATAACTTGTAACTCAATATTCAACAATTTTAAAAATTATGAATTTTTTCTGTTCTAATTCAAAATTCACACTTTATGGCATAATTTGGTTACATTTCTAAAATCTACGGACCCAAAGAATAACTTCAAATGCTTGCTTATTTTCTGAATATTAAAGAAGCTTAAAATAAGAATGACTAAAAGAAGTACAACCGACACATTGGCACAGATGCCGTATAATCCAGAATGCAAAATTTGGAGTTTGGGGATTTTTTTTGGCGGATTTCTTAAGTATCTGGCAATCTGGCTTTTATTACGTCATAGAGATCGGGACCTATAACAATTATGTTGAAAGTTCTATTTTGTCAACCCTAGTATTTACATAATAGCTGACGTCACTCTACGTCATCTTGGCAACATTTCTTCATCGCTAAAAAAAAAATTAAATTTTGGTATCCTGTGCCCCGACATTAACTATATCCCGGACGAGTGCAATTTTTGACTGAATTTAATCAGTAGAATAAAAATTACCAAATGAATTTCAGATAGAACCGTAACTAAAAATAACTAATATTCAGAATAGTTGTTCTCATTGATTTAATTTATGGTGTTATTTGGATGCTTCTTTAACAAATCACAAACCAGTTCAGAAATTTCGAAACTGCTTGATCTAATCAGAATCTCTTATTTGTAATTTTTTCCTGAAAATAACTTTTTGTATCCTAGTGTTTATTTGGAGTGTCTTCCTGTGAAGCAAATTTTTTTACCTTTAACTGAATGAATTCCTAAGCGAATATTTGTTTATGTTGATAGTGACGACGCAACTTCTTTGCTTGAGAAATTGGTGGCTTGGGAGGAATGACGAATGGACATCAAGCATTGGGTAGAGAGCGTAGTCTGTAAATATAGCAAACTTTCCTAAATAAACATTTTGGATACAGAAATCTATCGAATGTACAAGGAGCCAGACGTTGTACATCGCATTAAAGTAAGCCGTCTCAATCGGGTTGGACATGTTATTAGATTGAAGGACAATAAAACATTAAGGGAAATTTTTATTTTGCAAAACCCATCAGCGTAAGAAGAAGAGGAAGACCCAAGCTGAGATGGGTGGATGCAGTCGAAGAAGACTGTAGGGTCCTTGGAACAAAAAATTGGAGGAGTTTGGCTGCCAGTAGAGGTGGCTGGAAGAAACTCTTGTTGTTGTTTGTTACTAATGAC
Source organism: Latrodectus hesperus (assembly GCA_037975125.1). Classification (NCBI taxonomy): domain Eukaryota; kingdom Metazoa; phylum Arthropoda; class Arachnida; order Araneae; family Theridiidae; genus Latrodectus; species Latrodectus hesperus. The sequence goes on from JAJQOW010001251.1 coordinate 41,088, forward strand.
ACTTGGACAAGCCAAGCTCGTTATGCCTTGGCTATGCGAATTTAAGTCAATTGGGAGCGTCTTTCGTTTTTAATCAGAGCACCATGAAGGTGAAAGTACGACTTTGCTCTACACACATGCCATTAGAACCCATTTACAGGGTAGGCAACCATTCACATCTCACTCATACAAGGAAAGGACAAAGACAGGATAGATAGAGAGAGAAAGTACATCCATGCCCGCACCGGGATTTGAATCCAGGACCTCCTTATCCACAGTCAGGCACGCTGACCACTAGACAAGTTTGGCGGCAGAAACGTATTCAGAAGGCCTTGGCCCATCCTGGGCTGGCACACCATGAAGGATGAAACATTTTGGGAAAATACAAGAAATAACATTGAAATATTTTTTTAGGTTATAATAAAATTAATATAAAGATAAAAAAACACTTTTACATAGAGTATACATTATTTACACAGAGTACATATGGGAGAGTCACAGTGTCCAAACCTGTGCAAATATGCGGGCAAGCAGTCATGGCCCGTAGTTAGACGGAAGAGAGCTGAGCTTCTAGGGAAGTCAGGGATGGACTGTGAGTCCTTAAGCAGCGAAGCCCGTGGCTTACAAGCAGAGTCTTGGAAGCATATCTTCTTCTTCATCAGGAGTTTCACTGAATGAAAAGGGAGGCTTCTCAAAGGTGTCTGGAGGACCCTTGCACCCTTTTTGGCCGAAACGTCGGCAGCCTCGTTCCCAGGAATCCCGCAGAGAACTAAGATCCACTGGAAAACAACAGAGATGGATGTTGACGGCCCTGCACTCCAGTAGACGGGTGTTATACGTCTATTGCCTGTTTGGAAGTGACTAAAGGGCAGACTGTTGAAGTCTGACAAAATAACCGCGCTGCAGAGTAACAAGGCGTGAATATCCAGTTGCTTCAATGCGATATATATCGCCTCGAGTACGCCATCGTTATGGGTAGAATGGGTCCCTTTTGGTGCATAACATGAGAAAAGTTCACGAGATATGTTGGCGCCCGCTCCGCCTTCATCATTGAACATTGGTCCACCTGTGTATACATGTACCCATGTATCTCTAAGGCAGGCCACAAACTTGATAGACAATCCGATTGAGACGCCGTCTTATAGTAGACAAATGTGATCTCCTCGATGTCTTAGTGTGACGTAGCTAAAACGTTGTATCTGACGTAATGGGATTTTAAACCAATGAGAGTGGTGTCTCGCAGAAATTTGCCAGATATTTCGAACCTGTTCGAAATCTAGACACGTCTCGCGCTCCACCCCTTTTCTGACGTAATTAAGACCTTAATGACGTCATTTGGTCTGATGCAATTCTCGCGAGACGCTCTGTGCATCTCGCGAGACAAGTCTCATGCGATCATCTACGAATTTGCGGACTGCTTTAGGTATTTGTTGTCAATGGTAGAGAGAGCAATGGTACGAACCTGTTGATCGCCCTTGTGATTACTGTTAACCTGCACACCCAGCTTCAAACCCCCCGTGATCTCTCCACAGCAGGTAGGGGGTGTGATGCAGCTGGACTCCACGGGGTGCACCCACGGGGTTAATACTAAATATTTAGCGTCCTTGCCTCCTTCCTTCTATCTCTGGACATTTTTATGAGTTTTTAGAATTGAACATGTCTTTAAAATTAACTGCTTCGCAACGTTAGTTTTCTCATAGAAGTTTGATTTATTTGATTTTTTTATGTATTATGGTGCCGCCCATCTTGTCTAGTGGTCAGTTAGCCTGACTGCGGATAAGGAGGTCCTGGGTTCGAATCCCGGTTCGGGCATGGATTTACTTTTTCTCTCTATCTATCCTGTCTTTGTCCTTTCCTTCTTTGAATGAGGTAAGAATGGTTGCCTATGGCCTATAAACGGGTCCGTATGGCATGTGTGTACTGAAGAAGTCGGACTCCACACCAAATATGGTTCAGTTGGAAAAGTGGAGCAGCGCACCCTATATTGCAAGCCTATCTAGCACACGACAACAACAACAAAAACATGTGTTATGGCGCCGTCTATTTTAAGGTTTTTTTGCATAAGTTTGGTTTCTTATGAAGAGTATGAGGCTTTAATAGGCATCTAAGCATTTTATGTTGAAAACTTTGTAATTTTCTTTGTTATTATATTATTGGAAACTGGATAAGCATATGCTATAACTGGTCTGGTTATCGCTATGTAAAGAAGGCGTTTTAATTTTATGGAGGGATTTGAATTACTTCTCACTAGAGCTTTGATTCTTCCATACGCTTTTGTGATAGCATTATGCATGTGATATGTCCATGCTAATTTATTGTTCATAGTAAGTCCGAGATATTTTGCTGGGATATTTCTTTGCAGAATAAAAACAGTTTGTTACGATTCTTGTGCTTGAGTTTATTTCCAGTTTTTTCTTCTAATGGTAATTCATAGTGACTTTTCTGCAGTAATTGAAATTCTCCAGTTTGTTCGCGAGTTTTCTAATGTCATGTCGAGCCATTTGAATTTCGAGAATCGCATTCTTGGGGACTCAGCCAGTACCACGATGTCTTCGGTATAGAATGCGGATATTTTTTTCATACTTTGCATACGAAAGATGCAATTGTAATCTTCCTTGCTGTTTTATGATCCCTGATATAGGTTCGTTTCTTCCTAGAAGTGGATCTTTCTATGCATTTTGTGAAGTGATTTGAATGTGCCCTTGGTAGTGCAATTTTTAATGACTCTAAATTAATCTTTGATTCAGAAATATTTAAGGAATAACCTAGATTCCAAATCTTTCAGCAATAAATTTGGCACATCTATTTTAAATGGTACTTCCGTTTCGCCGGCGCAGGCGATAAAGTCGCCAAAAATGATTCAACCGGCGCTAGAGGGAATATCTCCGCTGGTAACCTTTTACTGCTACGTTTCTAAAACATGTGACGGCCAAAACATGTCAACGATTTTATTTCAACTGTTTTTTTTTTCCATTTCATAATTTTATGCTATGTTGCTATATATACAAATTTAATAATTTCATAAAATCTCTCTAGAAAAAATCGGAATTTAAAAATATATCTTAAAAAATAATAATCGTAACAAATTCACATAAAAAAATATTTTAAAAAAATAAGATTTTGAAATATACATCACCCGATAAATGGTAATCTAATATAATAAGTAAATAAATTGAGTCTCTGGCATCCATCACTCCACGCATAGCGTGAACACGAAAACAACAATTAAATAAATAAATTTAAAAATTTTTATGTAAAACAACATTATTTAAAAAAATTTATGTGTATACTGTGTTGTCGCCAATTGGCGACTTAATTTTCGCTTGGCGATATTTGCGCCGGCGAAACGGAAAAGTACCTTTTAAATATATACTTGTTTCTATTCCTATTATTTATTTTCAGGAAATGATGTTATTCGAATATTTTTCGAACAAACGTCAACTAGTGTTGAATTTCCTGAATTCTAATGCGAAAAATACGTTTTACATTTCTATAAAATGATTTATTTTTGCATTATATCATAGATTTTAATTAAATACAACGAATATCAATATTTTGCTCTATGGAAATGAAATGAAATTATGCATGACAAAGACGGTAAACTTCATAAATATAGTATGTATTATTCATACATAAGTTCATTTTAATATTTTACTTTGTTTAAAATGTTTCATGCTGTTCATCATCACTATTTCCTAAAAATTGATCCCCTTATTATTTTAAAATTAGTATTATTATTTTTTGTATTCTTCTATTCTGTATGTTATTGATTCTATCTTTAGAAAAATTTTAAAATATGACTAAATCAATAGTTAATATGCTAATCTCAAGATTTAAAACCGAATTATAAAATTAATATTATTTCATGTAGATAGCTTCCTTTTTATGTATATATTTACAAAACAATAGAGGTGAGTAGGTGTATTATCTTTCTTCGATTGAAAAATGGAATACTTGAAGAGAAAGGTGTGGCGGCTATTCATTTAACTTTAACCTTTAAGTCTTGACTGTCTAGCAAAAAAGCTGCGGTTGCTTTTTATTCAGTGTTCGTGACACTCTAACGGAGTCTGTCATCCCCTTCCCAGAAGCATTTCGCAAGACCTTGAACCGCGATTGTACAAGACATTGCAAACAGCCGCATCCTGTCTGAGACTTCTTTTTTTTTTTTTGGCAACAAGAAAATTAAATAATCCTTCCATTCTTAAATCGAGCGGCGTCTCGTGTCGCTATGAGGAGAATGGCTCATCCGAAATTGTCCAATAGCTATTGTCCATGTCTGCGATACAAAATCGTGGTTTAGTAACTCATAAACATCGATAGTTAGAAAACCTTGCGGGCATTGTTGCCATTTTTCGGACATTATAGAGAGAAATCTTATTTGCTTAGTAACTGCTTGCTAAACCACAAAACGTTCGAATTCCTCTCTGAGTGGAAGTGCTTAAAATTTCTTAAAAATGATTTTTTTTGATTTGTAGCCCACGATCTAAGAGGTAGTTGTATGTATTCATTCCTAAATGTTTCGAAAGTAGTTTTCTTTATCAAAACGAGTTTTATGCGAAGATTGAATCTTACTGTAGTCTCTGTCGCATCTTACGATATGTAAATGCAATGGCCAAATTTTTTGCGAGCCGCTGCTGCAGAAAGACCCTTCTATTTCTCATTCTACATTTTTGAATGCAAAATGTGAGTCTTTTTTTACTTCGCTATCATGAATTTTTCTTGTTATTTATTTTCTCATTAAATTAACTATGCCTTATACAACAAATAGAAAAGTTTTATGCGAAGATTGAATCCTACTGTAGTCTCTCTCGCATCTTACGATATGTAAATGCAATGGCCAAATTTTTGCGAGCCGCTGCTGCAGAAAGACCCTTCTATTTCTCATTCTACATTTTTGAATGCAAAATGTGAGTCTTTTTTTACTTCGCTATCATGAATTTTTCTTGTTATTTATTTTCTCATTAAATTAACTATGCCTTATACAACAAATAGAAAAGTTTTATGCGAAGATTGAATCCTACTGTAGTCTCTGTCGCATCTTACGATATGTAAATGCAATGGCCAAATTTTTTGCGAGCCGCTGCTGCAGAAAGACCCTTCTATTTCTCATTCTACATTTTTGAATGCAAAATGTGAGTCTTTTTTTACTTCGCTATCATGAATTTTTCTTGTTATTTATTTTCTCATTAAATTAACTATGCCTTATACAACAAATAGAAAAGTTTTATGCGAAGATTGAATCCTACTGTAGTCTCTGTCGCATCTTACGATATGTAAATGCAATGGCCAAATTTTTTGCGAGCCGCTGCTGCAGAAAGACCCTTTTATTTCTCATTCTACATTTTTGAATGCAAAATGTGAGTCTTTTTTTACTTCGCTATCATGAATTTTTCTTGTTATTTATTTTCGCATTAAATTAACTATGATACAACAAATGGAAAAATGTTATGCGAAGATTGAATCTTACTGTAGTCTCTGTCGCATCTTACGGTATGTAAATGCAGTGGCCAAATTTCTTGCGAATCGCTGTTGCAGAAAGACCCTTCTATTTCTAATTCTACATTTTTGAATGCAAAATGTGAGTCTTTTTTTACTTCGCTATCATGAATTTTTTGTGTTATTTATTTTCTCATTAAATTAACTATGCCTTATACAACAAATGGAAAAGTTTTATGCGAAGATTGAATCTTACTGTAGTCTCTGTCGCATCTTACTGAATGTAAATGCAGTGGCCAAATTTTTTGCGAGTCGCTGTTGCAAAAAGACCCTTCTATTTCTCATTCTACATTTTTGAATGCAAAATGTGAGTCTTTTTTTACTTCGCTATCATGAATTTTTTGTGTTATTTATTTTCTCATTAAATTAACTATGCCTTATACAACAAATGGAAAAGTTTTATACGAAGATTGAATCTTACTGTAGTCTCTGTCGCATCTTACTGAATGTAAATGCAGTGGCCAAATTTTTTGCGAGTCGCTGTTGCAGAAAGACCCTTCTATTTCTCATTCTACATTTTTGAATGCAAAATGTGAGTCTTTTTTTACTTCGCTATCATGAATTTTTCTTGTTATTTATTTTCTCATTAAATTAACTATGCCTTATACAACAAATAGAAAAGTTTTATGCGAAGATTGAATCCTACTGTAGTCTCTGTCGCATCTTACGATATGTAAATGCAATGGCCATATTTTTTGCGAGCCGCTGCTGCAGAAAGACCCTTTTATTTCTCATTCTACATTTTTGAATGCAAAATGTGAGTCTTTTTTTACTTCGCTATCATGAATTTTTTGTGTTATTTATTTTCTCATTAAATTAACTATGCCTTATACAACAAATGGAAAAGTTTTATACGAAGATTGAATCTTACTGTAGTCTCTGTCGCATCTTACTGAATGTAAATGCAGTGGCCAAATTTTTTGCGAGTCGCTGTTGCAAAAAGACCCTTCTATTTCTCATTCTACATTTTTGAATGCAAAATGTGAGTCTTTTTTTACTTCGCTATCATGAATTTTTTGTGTTATTTATTTTCTCATTAAATTAACTATGCCTTATACAACAAATGGAAAAGTTTTATGCGAAGATTGAATCTTACTGTAGTCTCTGTCGCATCTTACTGAATGTAAATGCAGTGGCCAAATTTTTTGCGAGTCGCTGTTGCAGAAAGACCCTTCTATTTCTAATTCTACATTTTTGAATGCAAAATGTGAGTCTTTTTTTACTTCGCTATCATGAATTTTTTGTGTTATTTATTTTCTCATTAAATTAACTATGCCTTATACAACAAATGGAAAAGTTTTATACGAAGATTGAATCTTACTGTAGTCTCTGTCGCATCTTACTGAATGTAAATGCAGTGGCCAAATTTTTTGCGAGTCGCTGTTGCAGAAAGACCCTTCTATTTCTCATTCTACATTTTTGAATGCAAAATGTGAGTCTTTTTTTACTTCGCTATCATGAATTTTTCTTGTTATTTATTTTCGCATTAAATTAACTATGATACAACAAATGGAAAAATGTTATGCGAAGATTGAATCTTACTGTAGTCTCTGTCGCATCTTACGGTATGTAAATGCAGTGGCCAAATTTCTTGCGAATCGCTGTTGCAGAAAGACCCTTCTATTTCTAATTCTACATTTTTGAATGCAAAATGTGAGTCTTTTTTTACTTCGCTATCATGATTTTTTTGTGTTATTTATTTTCTCATTAAATTAACTATGCCTTATACAACAAATGGAAAAGTTTTATGCGAAGATTGAATCTTACTGTAGTCTCTGTCGCATCTTACTGAATGTAAATGCAGTGGCCAAATTTCTTGCGAATCGCTGTTGCAGAAAGACCCTTCTATTTCTAATTCTACATTTTTGAATGCAAAATGTGAGTCTTTTTTTACTTCGCTATCATGAATTTTTCTTGTTATTTATTTTCGCATTAAATTAACTATGATACAACAAATGGAAAAATGTTATGCGAAGATTGAATCTTACTGTAGTCTCTGTCGCATCTTACGGTATGTAAATGCAGTGGCCAAATTTCTTGCGAATCGCTGTTGCAGAAAGACCCTTCTATTTCTCATTCTACATTTTTGAATGCAAAATGTGAGTCTTTTTTTACTTCGCTATCATGAATTTTTCTTGTTATTTATTTTCGCATTAAATTAACTATGATACAACAAATGGAAAAATGTTATGCGAAGATTGAATCTTACTGTAGTCTCTGTCGCATCTTACGGTATGTAAATGCAGTGGCCAAATTTCTTGCGAATCGCTGTTGCAGAAAGACCCTTCTATTTCTCATTCTACATTTTTGAATGCAAAATGTGAGTCTTTTTTTACTTCGCTATCATGAATTTTTCTTGTTATTTATTTTCGCATTAAATTAACTATGATACAACAAATGGAAAAATGTTATGCGAAGATTGAATCTTACTGTAGTCTCTGTCGCATCTTACGGTATGTAAATGCAGTGGCCAAATTTCTTGCGAATCGCTGTTGCAGAAAGACCCTTCTATTTCTAATTCTACATTTTTGAATGCAAAATGTGAGTCTTTTTTTACTTCGCTATCATGAATTTTTCTTGTTATTTATTTTCGCATTAAATTAACTATGATACAACAAATGGAAAAATGTTATGCGAAGATTGAATCTTACTGTAGTCTCTGTCGCATCTTACGGTATGTAAATGCAGTGGCCAAATTTCTTGCGAATCGCTGTTGCAGAAAGACCCTTCTATTTCTCATTCTACATTTTTGAATGCAAAATGTGAGTCTTTTTTTACTTCGCTATCATGAATTTTTCTTGTTATTTATTTTCGCATTAAATTAACTATGATACAACAAATGGAAAAATGTTATGCGAAGATTGAATCTTACTGTAGTCTCTGTCGCATCTTACGGTATGTAAATGCAGTGGCCAAATTTCTTGCGAATCGCTGTTGCAGAAAGACCCTTCTATTTCTAATTCTACATTTTTGAATGCAAAATGTGAGTCTTTTTTTACTTCGCTATCATGAATTTTTTGTGTTATTTATTTTCTCATTAAATTAACTATGCCTTATACAACAAATGGAAAAGTTTTATGCGAAGATTGAATCTTACTGTAGTCTCTGTCGCATCTTACTGAATGTAAATGCAGTGGCCAAATTTTTTGCGAGTCGCTGTTGCAAAAAGACCCTTCTATTTCTCATTCTACATTTTTGAATGCAAAATGTGAGTCTTTTTTTACTTCGCTATCATGATTTTTTGTGTTATTTATTTTCTCATTAAATTAACTATGCCTTATACAACAAATGGAAGAGTTTTATGCGAAGATTGAATCTTACTGTAGTCTCTGTCGCATCTGTAAAAGCAGTGGCCAAATTTTTTTCCGAGTCGCTGTTACAGAAAGACCCTTCTATTTCTCATTCTACATTTTTGAATGCAAAATGTGAGTCTTTTTTTACTTCGCTATCATGAATTTTTCTTGTTATTTATTTTCTCATTAAATTAACTATGCCTTATACAACAAATGGAAAAGTTTTATGCGAAGATTGAATCTTACTGTAGTCTCTGTCGCGTCTTACGGTATGTAAATGCAGTGGCCAAATTTTTTTTCCGAGTCGCTGTTGCAGAAAGACCCTTCTATTTCTCATTCTACATTTTTGAATGCAAAATGTGAGTCTCTTTTTTCTTCGCTATCATGAATTTTTCTTGTTATTTATTTTCTCATTAAATTAACTATGCCTTAAGGAATATTTTTGATTTTTTTCTTATAGATATTTTGGTTTTTCATTATATATTCCTTATTTTTTATTGTTTATTTAAAAAATCTTTTCATTTCTTATACAACAAATGGAAAACTTCTCTTTAAATATTTAAGACGTCCTAAGGTTTTTAAGTATATTATCAGAAAAACTTGACAATAATCTAATGAAAGAATTTGGTTCATCATGGTCCCAGAATGAATTAATAATATTTGCATTCCGCAGTTAATTTTGAAATATATCATCTTTACTGTCTGTGATTTTTGAAACTGAAATTTCAAACTGCTTGAGGTTGTTGGACACTGAGGAAGAAACTTCGCAAGAAAGGTTGAGTATCTTATGACGAAATCTATTGGTTTATTAAATGACTAGTTTTTATAGACTTTGATCAAAATCATTTTGAAATGTATTTGTTTTTGAACGCATGGCAATATTGTTAATAGACGAGTTGAATTGCACATGAAATTGTCTAGTAATTGCAACATACATGTTTATACAAAATTTACAATACTATGAAACTTTACAATACTTTTTGATTTGAACTTGTTAGGACGAAACATCATTTGGATTTCTGTAGATTTACATTAATAAGGATAAAATTTAAAATGCCTGTAATATATGTTTCAGATAAGTATATCTTCAAAATCATTGTTTTTTAGATAACAATTTTAGTTTCAATTTTGGACATAAGCTTTCCTTTATAAGCTAGTATTAATAATTAAAAATGAAAATATGTAACAGTCCAAAACTCACCAGTTTATTAATTGAACGCTATTAAAAATATTCACTGTCATTCAAACTACACATAAGCTGGACATAAGCTTTCCTTTATAAGCTAATATTAATAATTAAAAATGAAAATATGTAACAGACCAAAACTCACCAGTTTATTAATTGAACGCTATTAAAAATATTCACTGTCATTCAAACTACACATAAGCTGGACATAAGCTTTCCTTTATAAGCTAATATTAATAATTAAAAATGAAAATATGTAACAGACCAAAACTCACCAGTTTATTAATTGAACGCTATTAAAAATATTCACTGTCATTCAAACTACACATAAGCTGGACATAAGCTTTCCTTTATAAGCTAATATTAATAATTAAAAATGAAAATATGTAACAGACCAAAACTCACCAGTTTATTAATTGAACGCTATTAAAAATATTCACTGTCATTCAAACTACACATAAGCTGGACATAAGCTTTCCTTTATAAGCTAATATTAATAATTAAAAATGAAAATATGTAACAGACCAAAACTCACCAGTTTATTAATTGAACGCTATTAAAAATATTCACTGTCATTCAAACTACACTCCGCATAAAATTAGGACAAAAACAAAAAAAAAGCACAATCAATACCGAAATGAAACAATGGTCATTTTTCTATTGCCATCATATCACACTTTGGAGTTGCCCAAAATTCCATATAGCAGTTCTTAAGTTTAAAGACAGCTGGATCAAAACTTTGAAAATTGTTTCCTAGTTTCACAGTGTTGAGAAATTTATGTAGAAAGAGATAATTGCTAACGATGCATGTGCTAACTAGGTGAATATTCTTTTCAAGGTTCCTGGACACTTGGGCGGCATGACCATCACCTACCAGAAGAATGTGTCCAACACCAGCTTCATGGGGTTTGCGAAGCTGCTCTTCATCTGGAAGGGCAGCATCTACAAGCTCGTCTTCAGGGAGCTTCTCATGTACGGCTCCGCCTACACCCTCATCAGCATGTGGTACCGGATGCTCATGACGGAGGAGGAGAAGAGGTGAGATCCTGCATTGAACTTCAAAAATTAATCTATGCAACCATTCTCAGACCAATAATTATCTATGGATCCCCCCAATTTACAGTTCCACAGCTAAATCAAATTTTCAAAAACTAGAGAGTCTTCAAAATGTATATCACTAAGAAGGATTACAAATGCTACATGGTATTAACCAAAAAAAATAGGCATGGAACAGGAATCTAAACATTAATTAAATGTATCACATGACAAGCAGAAAAATTCTTTGCAAACATTATAGGACACCCAAATACATAACTTAAGAGCTCTACAAATTACGCGACTTTAAAGAGCAATTAAATAAACGCAGGCCTTGATCACACTATTTTTAAAAAATTATATATATAAATATGTATATATGTATATATATATATATATATATATATATATATATATATATATATATATATATATATATATATATATATATATATATATATATATATATATATATATATATATATATATATATATATATATATATATATATATATATATATATATATATATATATATATATATATATATATATATATATATATATATAAATTTTTCTTCAAAAACACAACCTAATTAGCAAAATATTCTCTAAAATTCAAACACGATTGTTTAGCAACAGACGCACCGAAGAGGAAATGAGAAGACAGGACAAAGGCATTCCTCCTTTTTGAGGTCCGAATAAAACCCGCGGAGAGGAAGACGGTCTTTCACTCGCAGAAAGAGTCGGGCCCTTCTACTTCCACTTTCTACTGGATTTGGGAGCTTACAAAAATCAGCGAAAAGAAAGCAAAATGATTTTAAACGGAAACAATTTGCATTGCTTTATCATTTCTTTTTATTTAAATATTTTTCTTTATTATTATAAATATATATTTTTAAGAAAAATAAAGATAAAAAACTATTCTTTATATTTACTTTTTATATTTATCAAGCTTTAAATGGCAAATACTCAGGGAACATCAAAGTAAATCTTCCCGAAATCTTTACAATTTTTCTATTTCATTCTATTTCTTTTTTTCGTCATTCTCCCTCTTCTTCTTTTCTCTATTTAAAATCAGGAGCAAGAAACAGGAATTGCACCCACAGGTTGTTTCACTAGATATCATAGAAATCAGTACTGAAGGTTAGAGCTCGGCTTTAGGTGCTCTGAAAACACCTGCACCATCTTTAAAAATGTATGATATCCAAACAATCTTCAGAACGATCACATATTCTGCTAATATAGAATAACATAGAAACTTAAAGAATTTTATCACGCAGAAATTTGTAGATCACATAAAAATTAATACATGAAACTAATAGAACAAGTGATCTTATACTAATCACACACTAGTATAGGGTCCGTTTGTTCTGCTCTTACGAATGTAATAAATGCCAGTTAATATTTTTAAGCGAATATAGATTCTTTTAACAGTTAAAAATTGAAATCAATAGAATTTAATAAAGAAACCGGTACTTTTTTTATGTTGCTGGTGAAAATCTCGGCAAATCAATATTATCGCTACAAGACACAGAATATTTTTAAAGAAATAGCAACAATTAATAATAATAATGCACATTAAAGGTATATATTTTTTTAATTTTTAGACACGTTAAAAAGTTTAAAAACTCATTTTTGAAATCTGGTTTTTATGTATATCTTCTATGATGTTGGTATTATTCATTTTATGTCCAAATGGAAAAGTACCAGAAAAATCTTATAACAAATCAATTGCAATCATCTGCAGTTAACAAAGATGTGATTTAACATAACAAAATTAATTGATTTTACAAATAGCCTGTAAAATTACTAATTTTTAAACTGTTAAGAGTTTTCGCTACTTTGTTTTATTTTCTTATTCACTGATTTTTGCTGATTGAATATTTTCCTGTACACTTTAGAATTGAATATGACAACATGCATTTCAAATATTGGATTTACTAATTTAAAACTCAAAATATCGTTTTGTATAAAAGTTGATTGAAAGCAAAGAAATAAATAAATAAATTATTCTATTTATGGAAAACTTCGATTCCATTCGATGCAGTGCAAATGTATACCAATGGTAGTCGTACATAAGGCCGTACTGGCAGCGGGGTCTATATTAGTCTGAAATTATGCTAAAGCAACGTAACCCTGACACGTGTTCAGTCTTCAGAAGTGATGGTGGGGCTTGCTGCTATCATTTCCAGCAACTGCGACTTTGGAGAAATTTTGATTTTGTCTTACAGCTGCAGCAGTGCACTGCGACATCTCAGTAACTGGTCCCCTATAAACAATGAAACAAATATATCTATTTTGCTCCAATTGAAAATGATCTCCCGAGACCATGATGTACATCTCCAATGGATTCCATCCCATGTAAATATTAGTGGCAGTGAGACCACAGATCGACTGACCAAGGAGGGCAGCGAGGAAAATACGCCCACTGGTTCATCACTTACATATCACGGACTTTACTCTAATGAAAAATCTAGGCTAAACTCAATCTGGCAAATTCCACCCACGCACCAATGGTACTGTGGTACATCTCTTGGAACTCTTATGGAAATAAAATGTGACCGAAAATCTCTGATTGCCAGATTCTCAAGTGGATATGTAAAATGTATATCGTTTGAACGTGGTACAAAAAATCATGCCACTTGTAAAAAATGCTGTCACCATCCAGCCTTACCGAAACACCATCTGGATTGAGTCGGACTTTCCTGGGAGGATTTACCCTCAGATCCCCTGCTAGGAGGATTATTAGAGTTGATCTGACTATTGTCAGATCTTTAAAGGATATAAGCCTCAACAACAACGAAAGCATGTGGTCATAATCATTTAACTGATAGGAAGTAGTAATCATTTAATTAAGTTTTTAACTTTTGAAAAAAAATTAATTTCTCAACATTTGAAAACTGTCGCTTTTCTGTAACAGGCTCAAACTATTAACAGTTTACTGTGCTAATGCCGTAGAAGTGCACAAATAATAACAACTGAATACGATAATAATTTTTTTTGTTTAGAGTAAAGGTAAAAATATATTGACTATATAATTCAGTACGCTAAACTTTTTGCACTGAAAACATACAAATAATTGTTGAAACCATTTAACATATTTCACCACGCTCACTTGTATCAAACATTTATTCCATTTCAACTGTGATAAAAGCAGTTGCGACAGCGTTGATTTAGCGTCGACACGGTTACGATTTCTCAAAGGTCATCCAGCATGTTACACCTTGGATTTAGTATCTTTAGAACCTGAGAAATAAATAAGTGCTGTGCAAGGACTGGCGTGAAATGGATGTGTGTGGCGATGAATTCCGAACTCTGTAAAACCGATCACCGTTTTTTTTTCTGCAGTCAAAATGTGCTTCTTGTTTGACAGATTAATTGTTTCAGTCTCACCGAAATATGGCAGAAGGGTTAGAATGTAGGTTGTTACGCAATATATTTTATTTCCAATAACTCTTCTGGTGTTATTGTTTAGAAGTGATAAATTCTTGCTCCACTGGAATTTATTGGCTCTGAAACATTTCCCTCATAAATAAAGTCAGAGAAATATAAATTTCAAAATCTTCAGCAGTCATTACTGAATTTTGAAGGTGACATCAGTTCTCCCCGATTAGAAGATGTGTCTGGGAAGTTTATTACGTCCTTAAATATTTGTATCAAAAGTAAAGTCACTTGAATTGTTGTTAACGTTAATCTTTTGTCTTTCATTTTTAGAACATATTAAAACATGAATACATTTCTCGCTTGAAGACAATGTTTTTGGAGTGATTGGAGTTTTGCAGTTTTTTTTTTTTTTTTGGAGTGATTCATTTATGACTTTCCAAGAAAATTACCTTCGTAATGCCATTGAAATAGCAACAAAGTTTGACCCCATGGATTGCGAAATGAATTGATGATCTCGAAATCAATCCATTGTAGAACAGGATTGATAATACATAATTTTTGACTATTGATTTTGCTTACTATTGTGAAATTGATCAATAGGGAAACAGGATTGATATGTACATAATTTTCTATTCGAGAAGGCAACAGAGAACGGTAAGCGTGGTGGGTGGTAATTTATATGTTTTTTATACGTTCCAGCAAACCTTTTGAGACCCAGGAAAATTGAATAATGTATGGAAATGTTTTTATATATAACACAAGTTTATACTCACATTTAATTCTAATTTTTTTCTCTCTTCAATTCAGTATGCAAACGACTAATACTAATTGATCAAGGACTGTTGTGTACATTTGACGAAAGGAATCATAATTCATGTTTACATTCAATTTCCCTCTAGAAAGAAAGCAGACAATTTCGTTCGTGAGGGTCCGATGACGTCATATGCAAATATTTTATTGATTCCAAAAATACATGCTAAAACCACAAGAACTTTCAGGAGGGGTGTGGCAATCCCAAATTATTAAATTTGTTTTATAATTTAATCGAAAGCTAAATTATTGCATTTATCTGAACTAAGAACTCTCACCCAAATTATTAAATTTGTTTTATAATTTAATCGACAGCTAAATTATTGCATTTATCTGATGTTCATAAATTTTACACATATTTTATAAACGATCAAAATTCGATATATAGATTCCTAATTTTAAAAAAAAATATTAAAACATGAAAATAGATTATATATCATCATAATAAATAATTATCGACAGGTTAATATTGAAAATTTTGGTGATCTTAGGAAAAATTTTTAATGTAGTTTGAAAGTTTTTCGGACATTTGTAAATGACAAACTATATAAACAATATATATTCAATTTCTCACGTTGTAGAATCTCATTAAAATTTATAATTTAAGCAGTTCATTTATTAAAAAGCAGAGACGGTAT
>JAJQOW010001252.1:0-56867 GCA_037975125.1 Latrodectus hesperus
TATTTTATTTCTACGCTTTTACTAACTTTTGAAAAGTTACCTTGCTCTTGCACAAGTTCAAAGTTTGATTTATTAGAATATACATTATGTCTTCTTGCAATAATCAACAATCAAGTGAATCTTCAAATAGGGTAAGTATATCATTATAATTATTTTAATTAATTTAACATTTATTTCTACATTTTGTTTTAGAAATTATTTATTGCAAATATTTCTCTTTAATGATAGGTGCTTTTTGAAGATCCTGATTTCCCAATGAATGATTCTGATGACGATGTATGAATTTATTTATGTATATATATTAATATTATTTTAATTTTAATTACATTGAAATATATATGTATTATGTTTAATCAACAGATTATTGGAGAATTATCTCAAGACTTTATTGAGGCCTCACAATTTTTTCAAAGGTTACCTTCTGATTACCAGCTAGGATTTGGATTCAGGGTTAGTAAATTGAATAATCGGTTATTCATTTTCTAGATAGTACTTGACACCATGTATAATATTTATCAATACATTTTTATACAATCATCTATTTTAGGCTCAAGCTAGTACATCCAGGGCTGACGCTACTGATGTTCAAAATGAATCACGGATGGTGTGCAATATAAAATTATCAATTGTTTCTATATTTGTTATTTTTATTATTTAAAATTTATTATTATTTTCCATATTTTTTTAGTTGGAAAATGCCATTACTATTGTAGAAAAAGCTCGTCGACGTAATTTAAAATATAGGGCTGAGGAAATCACTTTTCGTGCTCAAGTCGATCCTGAGAGATTACCTTCATATTTGCAGGAAGCACCAATAATTGCTGCTGTTGACTCAGTCAGGGAATTATTCCGCATACTGATTGAGCAAGTCACGCAAGGCCTAAATCCTACTGACTTGGTGAGATTTTGCATTCAAGCGGATGGTTTAGACAAGCCGATATCGACTTCATTAATGATGGCGTCATCAATATCTTTAGAAAAATTGATGGCTGTAATACTAAAGGTATTGCAGTCAAAAGATGAAATATCTCTGGATGCCGGCTTTATCGTGGATGTCGTCACAATCAAAAGAGACTCCGGAGCAGGTCGTGCTAAAAAAGTTATAAATTATGAATTGGATCGGTTAAATAAGAGGTCCATTTTAAGCATACCTTCTGATGAAGAAGGACTTTGCTGTGCCAAAGCTATTGTATTTGCTTTGGCGCATTTGAGCAATAATCAGAGTATGATAAATACTTTGCGAGATCGTCGTCGCCCTACACTTTTGAATAAAGCTCGAAGACTCCATGAAGCAGCAGGTGTACGTCTGGGCCCATGTACATACTCTGAGATAGCAAAATTTGAAAATTATTTAAATGTTCAGATTGTTGTCTTTTCAACAGAGAATTTAAATAAGGTAAGTCACTATTTTTGTGATAAGTGTAATCAATAGTAAACTATATGTTAAATTCCCAATCTTTATTAATAAATAAATAAAATAAGTAACTTTTTTAATTCTTGCGAATCTGTGATTAATGATTGCAATTATACCAATCCATAAGTTTGCATTTCAGAATGAATTGATTATAAAGCTTCTTATTATTATCCACAAATTGTTTACATGTATATTTCTAAGTTATATTTCTTGATATAAAATTTAGAAGACTCTTATTGATGTTTTTTTTTTCATAAACAATTTTTTTTCACAGTCAAATATTCTGAAGATTTTTTTTTTTTAGGTGTCTTATAAGGGAGAAAATAGACCACTGAGAATAAATTTATGGTTGAACAATGGCCACTATGATGTTATTAAATCGCTGAAAGGCTTTTATGCTAGTGATTTTTACTGTGAATCATGTGATAAGCCTTACGATCATATTGAGAATCATTTATGTTCTAGTAAATGTTTTATATGCTTCAGAAATGACTGCTCCCCAGGAATACCTGTTAGATGTCAGGAATGTGATCGTTTGTGCCAATCAGAAGAATGCTATTCTACACATAAAATATTAAATGGCAAAGAGAAAAAGTCCATTTGTGATCGGGTATGTTTTATTTAGTAAAAATTTTTTCCTTTGTTTATATGAATTTTCATTTTTGTTGATTTTTATATAACAAAATAAAAAAAAGTTTGAATTTTAATATAATGATTTTCTGTACTTTGAAGGTTTACCAATGTCAAGAATGTAATAAAGTAATTCGACGAAGGGACTGCCCTCGTGAAAATCATCAATGTGGAACTGTCAAATGTCCGTGTTGCGAAACATTTGTAAGACCGGACGAACATCTTTGCTACTTACGTTCTATTCATCCTAAGCACCCTGCTGAACATCTTATTTTCTTTGATTTTGAGACCGATCAATCTTCTGGTGAGCACATCGTAAATTTAGCAGTTGCTCAGTACAGTAATGGAACTGAGAAGGTTTTTAAAGGCTATACAGCACTGCATGACTTTTGCACTTGGCTGTTTTCCAGGCAACACAAAAATTTTACGGCTATAGCTCACAATATGAGAGGGTAAGCTTTTATTTATCTTTTAAAATATGTAATATCGATTTTAAGGAATATATCATTTGATTATTATGCACATTGATTTATTATCTTTTATTATTTTATAGATTTGATGGTCAATTTATTATGGCCTGGATTTTGGAGCAAGGCGCGACTCCTAGTGTCATTCCAAATGGCTCAAAAGTAATGACTATATGTCATACTTCTTTGAATCTTAGAATAATCGACTCCTTCAATTTCTTACCAATGGCTCTAAGCAAACTTCCTGCATCTTTTGGTATAACAGAACTTAAAAAGGGATATTTTCCTCATTATTTTAATACAAGAGAAAATCAATCATATTTCGGTGTTCTACCAGACAAACACTTTTATTCTCCCGACACTATGGCAAATGCTGCTAGAGCAGACTTTTTAGAATGGTATGAACACCATAAAAATGACGAGTTTGATTTTCAGAAAGAATTATTGAGTTATTGTAGGTAAGTAATTTATCAATAAAATTTCAATAAAGATAAATTCATTTTCTATTTAATAAATAGAAAATGAATTTATCTGCAAAAATTTAGAATTGCATATAAAATTTAATACATTTATATTTGCTACATAAATTTCTTTTTCTCTTAGATCTGACGTAGATATTTTGCGAAGATGCTGTTTGAAATTTAGAGAGGAATTCATTGATATATCTGGTACAGATCCCTTTTGGTAAGTATACAACTTTTTTTCTTTTTTCTACACACCAATTATGTTTGAAAATTCGTTAAATTTTTGTTTTCTTTTAGTTATGTAACTATTGCTTCTGCATGCATGGCTGTCTATAGAAGCAAACATATACAGGAAAATATAATTGCCATGGTGCCTATTCATGGATACATTAATCGTACCAACTATAGTGCCGATTGTATCCGGTGGTTAGATTTTGTCGCTTCGTCATCTGGAACAGAAATTATACATGCACTTAATGGAAGTAGGTGAAATTCAATTGGGAGGAATTTCAGTGGATGGATTTTGTTCCTCTTCAAACACTGTCTACCAATACCATGTAAGATTTTTTTTTAGATACAACTTTACCTTTTTTTTCTTTTAATGAAACAAATAATTTTAAAATTTATTTATCCTAGGGATGTCTTTTTCATGGTTGTCTTAAATGTTTTGATTGTGATGCTGTCAACCCCCTAAATGGCAAAACTATGGGAAAATTGTACAAAACAACAACTGATACTACGAGTAAATTATTGGCTGAAGGCTACGAAGTGGTTGAGATGTGGGAACATGATTTCATGGAAATGAAGAAAGAAAACATGCAACTCCACAACTTTTTACTATCTCACGAACTTCAAGACCGCTTAAATCCTCGCGATGCTTTTTTCGGAGGTCGAACCAATGCTCTTACATTATATTATGAAGGGAATGCCAAATATGTCGATTTTACATCTCTTTATCCATGGGTAAATATTTTTAGAATATACAGTTTTCAAGAAAGTAAAATAAAAGCTTATTTTATTAAATAATTTTAATTTAAAACTCTAAATGTGATGCATTTTTCTCTTAGGTAAACAAGTATTGTAAATATCCAGTTGGCCACCCTATCATTATTACAAAAGATTTCACTGATTTAGATAATTACTTTGGTTTCGTGAAATGCAAAATTTTGCCACCAAGACAACTATACATCCCTGTACTGCCATATCGTTGTCAAAATAAACTCATGTTTCCTCTTTGTCGCAAATGTGTCGAGGAAAAACAGCAGAGTGCGTGCCATCATACAGATGAAGAGCGTGCAATAATCGGAACGTGGGTAACGGAGGAGGTCAAGATGGCTGTAAGAAAAGGATATTGTATTTTAAATGTAATTATTTTCATTTTATACTTCTTCCATTATTTGAAAAAAAATTCATTGAATGTATACCTTTATCTTACTGATTTTGAAATTTCAGATATTTGAAGTGTATCATTTTGAGAAAACTTCAGATATATTATTCCGTTCGTACATTGATTTATTTTTAAAAATAAAGCAAGAAAGTAGTGGTTGGCCAGTCAATTGCACTACGCCAGATGCGCAAAGAAAATATATACTAGAATATGAGGAAAAAGAAGGAGTAAAGCTTGACTCAAATGCAATTCTTAAAAATCCTGGACGAAGACAAGTAGCTAAATTAGCCCTTAACAGTTTCTGGGGACGGTAAGACAAATTTATTGTTGTTTTTCTTAATTAATTTATTTTGTTTTTGTAGAGTGTTTTTATAAATTTTGTGTTTATGATTTTTTTTACTATTTTGTAAAATGTTTTTTTTTTTTCTTTTTTTTTTTACAGTTGGGGTATGAATACCAACAAAACTCAAATGAGTTATGTGAATTCAGTATCGGAGTTCAACAAAATGTTTTGTGACTCTACTAAAAATGTATGTATTTTTTACTGCAACACATAAAAGCATCAGTAAATATTGTGATTATATATCTTTATCATTTTTTAAATTTCAACTGTCGTTTCAGATCAAGGATGTATATTTTCCAACACACGAAGTTGCGGCAATTGTTTGGGACACAAAAAAGGCATTCTTAAGTCAAGATACCTCCACAAATATATTCCTCGCTGCTTTCACAACTGCTTGGGCTCGTCTTAAATTATATTCCGAAATGGATAAATTGGGTCGAGCAGTATTGTATCACGATACTGATTCTATCGTATATTCTAGCGACGGCATAAACGATCCTCCACTTGGGAATTTTTTGGGTGAATTTACAGATGAATTAGACGGTGATATTATCACTAAGTTTGTTTCCGGTTAGTTTATAATATAAATTTCATTCTTTCATTCAAACATTATTGATGTTTTAGTTTTAATCTTTTATTATTATTGTATTATTTCACAGGAGGACCAAAAAACTATGCCTATGAAACAGCTACAGGTAATACCTGTTGCAAAGTAAGGGGCTTCACTCTAAATTTTGCAAACAGAAAAATAATAAATTTTGATTCAGTGAAAAGTCTTGTATGCGACATGGATACTGAAACTAGTCTAACAATCTTGAATCCTCATAAAATAACTCGAGAACCCAAGAAGAGGAAAGTATTAAGTAAGCCTGAGAAAAAACTTTATCGTATAGTGTATGATAAAAGAATAATTCAAAAAGATTTGTCTACAATTCCATATGGTTTTTAAAATGGAATTTTTTTTTATATTTTGCAAGTATTTTTTCATTTATTTATTACATGTGTGTGTGTGTGTATGTGTGTGTGTGCGCACGCATTTGTATATCAATGATGAGAAGGAAAAGTTTATTCAGTAGTTTAGAGGAATAACTTCATACTCTGAGATATTACATTAAAAAAAAATTTTTTTTTCTAAAATGAAAGAATGATTATATTAAATAAATAGAAACAATAATGATGATTTGATAAATATTTTATTGTTCAAAGTTTAATCCAAGAGTTTTTACGAGCATACATAACAGGTTTTACAAGTTTATGATAACTTTTATACAATTTTTTATTTACATCCAAATGCTCAGGAAAATTTGATTCTTTTAAAACATTTAAAAAAATACTTCTTCCTATAGGAGTCTTTTTCCTATTTCTTAAAAAATCATTAATAAGAGTAACGATGTTACTGCCAGGAATAATTGTGTTTTTGTAAATGATTTTTCCTTCAGGAGTCCATGATAAGGAATTTTGTTGCTTGAGAAATTGAAAGACTTCTTTTACAGTTTTCTTATAACGCATTGGGGCCACAGTAATGGCTTTTTCTTCAATATCATTTCTTTCATTTTTTATTACAGATTCTAACTCTGTCACAGATGATTCTTTTGCAGGGGATTCTTCTAATGGAGACTCTTCTGGAACTACTTGATGACTTTCTGTTGGTAACGATTTTTCGACTGAAATATTTGTATATTTTTGCAAGATTTGTAAGTATAATGTTGCTTTCTCACTTTCAGATAAATGTTTTTTTTGTAGAATGTGTTTCATTTGTTTATCAAGATCTGATAGATAATCAAGAGCTTGATAACGATCTTCGGGCACTAACATAAATTTTTTACTGTGCTCCATGAATGAGACTGCTAATAACTGAAATAGCAGCAGGTAATAATATTGAGAGAAATCCGTCACCACGTTGAACTAACAATTGCCTTTTTTTGTAAAGAGGAATTTTTCTGTCCGAAAGTTTTCGTAAACTTTGCTTGAAAGAAGATAAGCGATTTTTTTTATTCTTTGTGAGTGGTATGTTACCCTGTAATACGTTAATTGCGCACTCACACAATGTTTTAATAACACTATTTGAACACTTTTTCAAAATAGTCTTTGCGCTTTTACTTTTAGAAATTAATTTCAAGAGCTCTAGCGTTTGCTCTGCACATACTGACATCTTGAGAAATTATGAAAAGAATCAACACAAACTTTCTATTTATAGATCTGTGAAGGATAAAAAAAAAGTATCATCGTGGTTGATAAATCCAGAATTTATCCCCTGGAAACATTCCTGTACGCATTCGCAGAGAATCTTCAGTATCAGTTTTCAAATCAACCAGTAAATAGCTGAAAGGTTTTGATGTAGCATCCTCGTAGCTTTCCTGAAAAAATTTGGTTTTCGTTGGATACAGCTGTCTTCCCAAATGAGATACTTGGGACCGGTCTCTAGGGTTTTTAAATAATACCAGATAATGTGAGTTTAAAGAAATTTCTCTCATTTCTTTTCCTTTATGAAAAATGTTTTGCACAAGAAAAACGACACTAACGTTTCTGTGATGAGAGCCTTTTGTGAATAATTTTGTCAGTTTGGAATCATTTCCCAATTCACTCATCAGATCGTCGATGACAATCAAAGCGTTGGAATACTGATTTAAATTAGGAGCTATTCCTTCATAAAATTCTATGCCTGGCATTTCTTCGTAAAGTTTTTGATATGCACCGTAACACCATAGTAAAGTTTTTGGAAAAGGATGAATCATTCTATGTTCGATTAATTTCTTTACAAAATGTGTTTTTCCACAGCCTGTAGGTCCAGCCACTATCATAGTAAAAGGATGTTTCATCTTTAAAATCTCCATAGTGAATGACAGAATTATCTTCATGGGGGCTTTATTATGTATTCAGTTGTGCAAATGTTATTGATGCCAACTATAAAATATTTATTTAACATTGAAATTTATTATTTTACCTGTTTTTTTATTTCAAACTAATTATTAATTTTTTATTAGTAATAAAATTATTTTTGGTTACTTATTAATTTTTCAAATTTGTAAAAGCAAAAAAAAAAAATTTAAAAATATTTGCAAGTTATTTATTATATATTTAAGGCTTGAATATATTAAAAATGAACACACAAACACATTTTTTTATTTCAATATTTTTATATTTTATTTTTTGAAAATCATTTTTATAGCATACTTTTTCTTGACAAATTGAAACATTTGAAAATCATTGCTTTTATTAACAGATAATTTGTGAACGATGGAATGCATAGAAATTCCTTGACAACGTTTGAATATAAAGTAAATACAATATGCTCCACATACATTAGAAGTAATACTTTGGAATGTAACAGAATTCCATGAAACATTTATGTATTGAGAAACATAATTAGTAAAATATTTTCCATAAAATTGTGGTGACTGTCCGTATGAATCAAAAAATTCCAAGTTCTTATCTTCATCCACAAACAGAGCTATCCAATGAGATCCTGGTTGAGACGAGTCATCTTGATTTACGATAGCAGCTGATCTTTCAGAAAGGTATGGAATGAAATCCGATGGAAATACTCCTTGAAATATCGGTGCTGTAATCTTATCACGGGATAGGGCATTAAATATTTGATGATTATTCATTTTTTAATTTCCAAAGTCAAACGAAATATTTCTGGATTTATTAATTTCAATCAAATTTTCAAATTCAGCAAAAACAATAATACTTATAGTTTGCTGTAATGCCTTGCTAAATTTAACTTCCAAACGTAAATTACTATGTTTGATAAGATTTAGATGTTCTCCGTCACACAAATCGGGAGATAAATCAAATGCGTATAAAGTGTTACCCACTTTATATTCATCTCTTGATATAAATAAACCTCGGTCTTGTCCTAGTTTTTCTGTACCTAAGAAGAGACTTTGATAGGCTCGTATAAAGTTATTTTTTTCAAAATCTGGTTGTAGAGGATTATGAGGCACAGGTTGGCCATCTACGTATATTCCAATGAAATTCAGATTAAAATGTTGAAAATCGTACGGAGATTTCTTCAAAGACCCATGAAAGGCTTCATTATCAATGCATCCTATGATAACTCTTTTAGGCATCTGTCCTGTAAATACATTATCTTGAACAAAAGACATGTTTCCCTTTGGAACAGAGTATACTTTATTTAATACTCGATTGATGGGGTATTTTGCCATTTTCGATTGTAAAGCTTTAGCATGTCCTAATATGACGCCAGGACTTACACGAACTTTTCGTATAAATAGAGAAATATGTTCCAAAACTACTTTAAATCCTTCACTGCCTATCAAATAAAATTCTGGGTTGCTTCGAATAAGTTTTACTTTTAGATCCACTAAATTCAATAAAAGTCTTTCTTGATGAAATATATCACTGTGAATACCACCAATCATATCCACAGTAGCACTATCTTTAAAAAAAGCTGCTCTTTTGTTGAATCCATCATCCGAGTCCTTGTAATACAATTCAGCAGTAAGCTGGGACGTTTTACTATCATATCCGTGATTTAGTAATGTTTCAATATAGGCTCGATAAGGGTATGTGTTATTAGAATCAGATACAATACGATCATTTAATGCAACATCTACTTGTGAAAACAGAGAATGCAGAAACAAGTTCACAGGTCCTATGTTATCCTCTTTTCCAATGGGTAAGTTATTTTTTTTATTATTTTTGCTTTAACATAAAGTTGAGTTTGGCTGAGATCTAAATATTCTTCACCTGAGCCACTAACATAAAATTCGACGGGACCTCCATCAAAAACATTAGACAATGGATGAAATTCCACCCATTGTCCACTTTGAATAACAGTTTGAGTACTGGGTAAATGAAAAAGTTCAAGCTCTGATTTCACACATTCTGGTGAGTCTTTTAAAAGAAATGCCATCACGAGTCGAAAATATCACGTCCTGTCACTTTCCGAACTTTGGATGAAATGATTCGCTTTTGATTCTTACGTTTTCTTTTATACTTTCCTCTGCCCACCATGGACTGTACCTTATCGAGAGCTTTTTGGGCTAAGTTCCTCCCACTCTCTTTGGCTCTTGCTTTTACAGCTTCTTTAAAATCTTGACCAGATAAAACATCAGATGCAACACGGGATCCAGTGAGAAGAGCTTCCTTACCAATCGTTTTGCCACTTTTTAATAGAAAAGGGAAAGCAGCTCTAAATAATCGACGAAATATTCCTCCGAGACCATATCCCTTTTGGAAAGAAATACCACGATAATGTGATAAACCAGAACCTATCTGTCCAGCATAATGCTCTTCGAATTTTTTCGTGCAGCAAACATAGGGTACACTCATCTTGATGGATAATAATCAAATGATTCATAATTTGTCGTTTAAGACTATTTATAGTATTTGCCTCATTCGAAAATGTAAAACGATAATAACTTTTCCTCGTTCAAATGGTACAAAATCTCCTGAATTTAATCTAAGCTCAACATTGATGGTTTGAAATGAATGACGAATCAGTGGTAAGTATTGAGGTCTGTCAAAATGACGACTAATTATATCTCCGTCTTTTCCTTCAACCCTGACAATCCGCAAAAGTGGCGCTTGTACATCACCAACGATTTGTGGTGCTACAATATCTGTATAAACATAAAAGAATGGAAATGCAGCGTGAGGATCTGCCACAAAAGGGCTATGTACAGTTCCCATGATTTTTTCACTACCAAATCCTAGAAGTTGCTTCAAACCATCATTGAAAGTGATGGAGAATCCATCTTTCACAGTTATTTTTACTCTCTTTGTTGACTTATTAAAACCTAAATATACTTTGTCATGTAATAAAATATCATTCATTGCTTTCAGTATATCGGTAATATTCTCGTAACTTCCAGGTGGTATTGTTTTCTGTACATTTCGAGTAATATTTCCAGCTGGTATACCAAATATAAACGAATTTCTGTTATCATTTACATTGAACCATGAATGAGGGTAAATAATTTCCGATAAGCCTACTTCCCACTCTCCATTTAGATTTATAGGAGTTGGCAACTGTGTTATAAAATTAGAAATTTTATTATTAGGGAAATATTTCAAGGAGCTATCAGAGGGTAGTGTCACATAAAACGACATGATTTAAAATGACTGTTTAAAATATAGTACTGTCTATTTATACCATTCTAATATGTTTCACCCAAGCATTGAATTTTTCAGGATAACCTAAGAATTTAACAAAGTATTCGGTTGAACCTTGCCTTTTCCTTTTCCTTATCACATTTTCTACGGGATAAAAACCCGAATCGGTTACTTTTTGTAGCTCCTGGGAATAAAATGTGCCTTCAATAATTTCACCTGATAAATCTTTTAATTTATAAACTAAAGGATTTCTTGCTATGATTTTATGAACTGTGAAAATTTCTCGTGTCCAATTTTGCTCATATCCCTTTTCAAAGCGCAATTTTTCTTTATTTATGCGAACTGTATCTCCAACTTTTAAAACAGTACGTGTACTATATTCTTTTTGATTACCATACAATGTTTGCCATACTTGGGTTTCATTATCATGATTTACTGCAATAGGTTCCATTTTTATACTGCGATGCCATGTATTATTATAACTTTGTATTAATTTATCTATTACGTCAATATATCTTTTTGTATTCATTTCTGTGAAATATTTCCACATTTTGGTTTTTAGTGTTCGATTAAACCGCTCTATTACGCTCGCTTTTGTTTGGTTATGAGTTGAAAAGAAATGTATGTTTCTGTTTTTTAAATATTTTTGAACCACTTTGTTTCTGAACTCGACCCCATCATCAGACTGCAAAATCTCAGGAGTTCTTTCACTAAATATCATTTCTAAGGCTCTTTTCACACTTCGGCCTGTTTTATCTTTTAAAGGAATGGCCCAAGCATATTTGGATAAAATATCTATGCAAGTGAGTAAATACTTATAACCATCATTAAAATTTGCGAGAGATTGCAAATCAGCTAAATCCACTTGAAACTGTTCGTTTAAACCTCCAACAATAACTTTATTCCTTGGAAATTTATGTCTCAAAGGCTTATGTAGAGTATATGAATCCTTTGTTTGTAACCATTCTTTGATACGTTTTGTTTTTACTCTTCCCTTTAAGGCTCTATGTAAACTATTAATTCCTCCAAAACTCCCTGGAACTTCAGGATTTCTATACAACCGCGTCAAAGCAGCGTCCATTGCATTTCAGTTAACAGTGAAGAATGAGTTTTAAATGTTGAATACACTTGCTTTTATACTTATATTTAAAACACTCTGTTTACATGAGACATTTATTTTCAAAATATTCTTTTTTAGAATTACAAAAGTTTAATACACTTTCATATTATCTAAAAGAAAAATAATAATTAAACACACATACATAAAATTTTAAACAATGATATTTTATTTAGCATATTTTAAAGTACATTTATATACAAAAATATACAACAATATTACATATTTTGATCAAATTATTCATTATTTTCGAAATACTCAAATGCATCTTCAGGACATAAGGCATTTCTTACATTTCGAATAATGCTGTCTAGACGTAAATTTTTCAGGAAATCAACTGTCACATACATAGAAGGTTTCAGAGCTAAAAATGGTTCTTTTTCCCTGAGACTGTGATAAAAAGAATCAGCAATTTCTAAAATTTCTAAAGAAAATGCATGTGAATTAAAAGTTTCTACACGGTTAGCCCATAGTTCTTCAGCCAAAATACATGGTTCTTTTAAACCTTTCTCCTTAAAAATGTCACGCACAGCATTTTCAAGGGTTTGCAACAAATGTTGGGTTCCGAGGCTGACATCAAAGGAACTTGGCAAAGTTTCTTCAATAATTCCGTCAAAAACATTACGATAAACATCTAAGAAATTCACTGTGCGGAACATGTGATCTAGAACAGCATTTGCAATACTGTTATAATTTCGTAGCATATTATTATATTGCTCTGCAGAAATGGTAAAGGATTTTGAGTTCCATCCTTGTTTCACACGAGTGAATGTAAACATTTTAAAGTCCTTACTTGTAATCTGAATTTCTGATTCAGGAAGGAAAACACTGCTTCGTAGATGGTTCTCATTTTGAGGCACAGTTTCTCTATCCATAATTTGTTCAATCCACCATGGTCGAAGAGTAATTCCTTCTGAGGTTGGATAATATTTTATTCCATATTTCTGATACTTTCTAATGTGTACTGAGACAACTCCATGGAAAGTACTGGGAAACACAAAAACGGAGTCTCCTATAGGAAATACATCATCTGGAATCTCATTTTCATTAAATGCTCCTGCAGCCTAAAAAGGTAAATAAAAAATATAAATAACTCATCAGTATAAACCACATCTCAAAAGAAAAAACATTGAACACTGAGTAACTATAAAATTCGATTAAAATAAATTCAAAACTTACTTTAGATTCTTCTCTCTTGACTTTTTTGCTGCTTTTATCTACATATAAGTCAGAAGCATTGATAATCATCTACAAAATAAATAAAATTTTGAGTTCTAAATATGTTTCATAGTAAAATTCAAAAATCATTTAAAATTTGAATATAAATACATGCAAATTAAAACTAACACTTACCGCATCGGCTGATTCATTTAAAGCACGTTTGTTGTTTGGTGAAGACATGATGTTTGTAAAAAATCCAAGAAGTGCAACTTGAAATCCCGTTGAATAAATGAACCTTTCGAAACCTTGTAGAACAGCCGAAATGAAACTCTTAGACAGGAACTAGAATTATATTCCAAATCAACAGCAATGGAGCATTTTGATTGGTTCAGACATTGTATTCATCCGCCAAGCGTAAGGATATTGCAGTAAACAGGTTTCTTCCTTGATTGAACATGGTTCATCACATTGAAACATGATTACTCTCATATTATGACGTCACACTACATCAGCGAATATTTTCCCGGGCTAGAAAGATTGATATTTATTTTACTTTTATCTAAAAGGATGTCTCCTTAAGATTCACTCGATCTAACAGGAATTCGTGGGGTATTCGTTAAGGTACGCAAATCAATACCCCACGAATTCTTTTTGGAGGTAGCGGGTTCTAATCCCAAGCTCGACATTTTAAAAATAAATTTAAAAAAGAAAAAGTAAATCAAAATATAATTCCTTATTTAGTTTATAGATGGCACCATGAACATATTGATAACGAAAACAGCCTTAATATATATATATATATATATATATATATATATATATATATATATATATATATGAAAAAATTAAAATATTTTTTCAAAAATAAAAAAATCTATGTCGAAAAAATAATTTATTCCTTCAGCTCACAGATGGCGCCACGAACATAACGATATCGAAACTACATGTAACACTTCTAGAAAGACGCCATCTTGAAATGACGTCACAAAACATAGCGTGTTTGAACATGATGGTCTATGACGTCACAAATTTGCTACCCCCTCCGAAACCCCCATTGTTGAGTTGTTTCCTCCTTCTGCCTCGTATAAGTCAAGTGACACGCCCCCTCAAAATACCCTCGTAGTCTTACACGAGCAAACCGGAAGTCACGTGACCACAAAGGGGCGTGGCACTTTTTAATTGCCTGGTTAACGAAAAATTGCATGACAGAATATGATTATATTTGTATGTATATATAAGCTGAATTTTATTTTTACAGGTAAGAACGTGCAGCTGTTTAGGAGGTAAATATGGGAGGGAAGTGGTAAGAAGAATTCTACAAGAAGTATTTTCGCATAATTTGGCTCTAACCATAAGCTGGAATGGAGGAAATATGAAAATTCCATTCAAAACACATTTCCCAATAGATTACAATTCATAACAGGTATTTATTTTTATATTTTAATGTTTAAATAGTATATTGAGTGTAAAAATATTTTAAATATTCATTTAAATGCCCAAATAACAATATTTATATTCTGCCGAATTTCTGAACATGTGATTAAAAAGGATTGCTTGAATGTGTTAGTTACAGCCTGTTATATAAAAGTGCAATGTTATGAAAGACTAAATGTATGCTTTTGAGATAAATTTTCGACATCGCTTAAGTGGCAGCCAAGCACCTAGAAGCTTTTGAGACCACCTTTAATCATTAATTACCAAATTATCCTCTGTGAAGACATTTCCCTGATGATTAACGATATATATGTGTTGAGCTCCAGTTGCTAAGCAGCTTCACGCCGCTTCCCGTAACTCAGCAAAGTGAAGCATCATTTACTGCGGGCAGTGATTGGGAGGGTGACCATGTACACTCCCTCACTAGGTCTTTGGTGATCCGTGGGTTGGGGATGTGTCCACGTTAATACATGACGTTCAAAGTCCTTCCGTTGGTGTGGCGTTGATGTGAAGAGGGTGCCATCTCAGGTATGACTTCGTCACCTGACCGGGTTTCAAAATTATTAGGTGTTTGATGATGGGCGAGTATTCCAAACCCGTTAACCTTAAGGTGCAATCTAGGGCTCGACTGCACTGCTACGTATGTGTTGAAAGGAAAATCCTACTGATCATAGAATAAACACGGCTAACGTCTTTTGTTCAACAATGGTTAGAATTGAATCTGTGATCCTGAAGTTTGCAAAACCTACCACTACGTCACAGTGAGGTAAATATGAGAGTATTTTATAATTTTTAGGATGATCTACACTTAAAAACCAGAGCGTAACGTTGACATTTGAGGAAAATTTACAATTTTATAGTTGGTATCATCACGAATCACAATTGAGGAAACCGGGAAAACTTTCCAGTGTAATTCAAGAGTTCGGTGAAAAATATTTTAAACAAGGAAAAAATTGAATTTAAGTATATATGTTGGGAAAGGCAAGTGTAATGTACCCATTTCGAATGTCAACTGTAATAAAAAATGTTTTATCTGCATTCAGAAATTACTTTATACTTGTAATGAAGTGCCTTTTTAGACCTGAACTTTGAAGGTTTATTATGATAAATACATAAAGTGGAAGATTTATATTTTAGGTACAGTGTTTTGAAATAGTAACAATAAATAAATTACAAATAATGCATTTCTTTTTCAACATGTTTATAATAATTAGTTTTTCATTCTTATCACTATTTATGTCATTAGGAAAGTCATTGTATATAAAAATTGGTTTTAAAAAATTTAATTTTCAGTTTCAGTTCGTACCAACCATGAGTACCAAGAAGCTTCTGTGGCCTTCGTAGAAGATGTCATCAAAAGATGGTTGCGTTACGCTGCGGATAGAAATGTTGGCCACAATAAAAGATGTAAAAATGTTAATCAGTTATCATAGGATATTGTTCGTGCATTTGTTATACAATACATTTTTTGCTCCTGTTTGCATTCAATAGTTTATGAAATTAAATTTTTGTTCTCTAATTTAGATGTTTGATTGATATAATTTTCAATGTAGCAAAAATATCAACACAAATGAAATTTTGGAAGCAAAATATGGAAAAGTTTAAAAAAAGTAAAACATTTCTAGAGGTAATTCCATCTAATCCATATAGGGGGAGAAAAGACATGTTATATTTTGTGAGTACATTTGGTTAATTCAAGTAGTAACGAAGAAAAATTATAGTTGAAAAAATTAATAATTTTATGAAAACTATTTTATTTTTTAGTAATTTGGAACAAGAAAATTATAATTCAGTGTTTTTTCGGAAAAGTCTTAAATTATTTAATTTCTGTAAAAAATATTTCAGAATTACTGGGGTTATTAATACATTTCTCCTAAAAATACAAAATTCATTTTTAAAATAAATCTTATACAATTAATAAAGACTTGGAAAAACTGTAATCACTCATAATAGACTTAAATAAAAAAAAAACATTTCTCTTAGTTTATATAAAAGTAAAATGTTTGGAGTTTTTCTGTTGAATATATCAGTATTATTAACTGATGCAGTTACCGACGGTAATTTTATAAATTCAATTTGTAACGCCTGAAACAATAATTTAAAAATAATTGTTGAGAAAAAGTCAGGAATATGCAATAAGCGTAACAATAATACATTTCCTGCAAAAATATTATGTACACTTTTATAAAAATCGTGCAATAAAATAAAATAAAAGTGCCTTCTAAGTAGTGGATTGCTGACAGGCATTTAGCGGTTGCCGACGGGGCCACTTATCGAAAGTATTCGGTCCACATAAAGAATGACATCGATAAATTATCGGAAAAGTGATCATGTCGGCTTCGCTGATATCGGTCCACTGTCACGCCATACTTTCGCCCCACATTTGCCCGGAGCGGACGTGCTTTGACGGGTAGTGTTACCACTCTCCGGTATCATCTCGATTTGTGTTTGCTGGGCGGGAACGTGTTTCCGATTAGCGGTCCTCTTTGTCCAAAATATTGTGTCCAACACCAGACTGACCTTCAAAGAAAGGAGAGGGGGAATTAATCATAAAATAGCACTACAGTATGTCATGTAGGGAATTGTCTTCCTAGAATGGAAATGGAGGGAATCGGGAACTAATTATCTCTAAATTCTAGGAAAACATATAAACTTTCTTTTTTATTGTTCACACAGTTCGTATTTCCTTTCTTCCCAAACATCGCTGTGCCGGAAACAAAAATTTAAGCTTTTAAATAAATGGAGTTTTGACACTTAAAATATTATTGCCATAAGTTGTATTTTCTGTCTACTATGTATTCTTTCGATTTGAATATTTAATTCTTATTTTTCCCTTATAAGTATTTACTAAGATATGATTACAGAGTTTTGAAAATAAATATTAAATTTCTTATTACTTAAAACTATTCACTTAAAACTAATTTATTTAATGTTTAATGTTTCCATTGGGGAAAATAATTTATATTTAACTCGTAACATTGTTGGTTTTACATTAGCATCTAATATTGAAAAATTCTTTTTTCAAATGGTAAAAATTAAAAATAAATGTATATTTTCTTTATTGTATGCTTAAATATGCAGAATATATTTTTTATTAATTAATTCAATTAATATAAAAATGAGAATCTTTTAATTTGAAAAAAATCCTTCAAGAAAACTATAAAGAAATCGTACATATTTCTCATTCTACATTGTGAAGTTTTAAAAATCTTTGAATAATGTAAATTTATTGTAAAGAAAAAAATTTAAGCCATTGCATGAATAGTACTTCCAAAATGATTCTTAATAATAATAAATTTTGATTTTATTCAAAATTAGCCCTTGTTTTAATAATAAAATATATTTTAAAATCTTTAGAGTTTAATTGAAAATATTAAAAATAAGAATAAAATTTTCACTAACCAATTGCGAAAATTTCTCCTAATAATATCATGCGATATAACAGTTAAAAATATATACTTTTATCTCAGCACTTGTAAGTCCTGATAATAATTTAAATCAATGAAAAACTTAAAAAAACAACATAGAGCACCCAACCATCGGCCTATCGCGGATGCATTTTGAACTCAAAAATTGAAAGCCAGCCATATACAAGGTGCTTTTCGATCACAAATAAATGGTACAGTTTTTCATTTAATTTTCTTAAAATGCATGTATATATATGTGTGAATTTTTTTATCTTTAAATATGTAAAAGAATACTAGATTTAATTTTTTTAATATAAAGATAAGTATTTTTTCCTTTAAAATAAATTAACAGTTATTTCATAAATGAATTTTATTTCATAAATTTTTTTAAAGAATTGTAAAAAAATTCCTTTTTAAAAACTCTCTCTCTCTCTTCTTTTTTAATTTACCAACGTAAATATATATTATAAATCCTCAAATTACAAAACTTATAAAACATAACCATTTAATGGTAACCGGTAAATAATGGGAAAGTATTACAAAATTTTACAGTCAAACTGTAATATGCCTCATTATTAAGCATGTAGTAAAAAAGTCATATTTAATGATAAACAAATACCTGATAATTAATGTGAAGTTTATTGTGTACTCCGGTACATATGTTGTAAAAGCCAAACTTATACAGTCATTCAAATGTTTATTTGTAATTTTCGATCTACATTTTATCTTTAAATGTTTTATGATCGAAAATCCACTTTCACAAAGGTGAGTAAATCCAAAGCAGGAAGACAGTCTCAGAAAAGTTTCTTTCATCATTTCTCTCATCAACAAGGGTCCAAACACAACTCTGCAGAAACCTTGCTTCTAGTTGCAAATCTGACTAAAATCTAATATCTCCATTTCCACAAGACATTTTTGTTAAACATTTTTCAATCTCATGTGATACATCTGAAATATTAAGTTCAACAAATGGGTTTCAGGTGAATAATAATAATAAAAATATTAATTTAACTATAGGGAAATCAGAGAAGCGGAGCTCAAAATTATTTTTCAGTGCAATTAGATTTTCCGAATATTTTTCTGTTTCAATTGCTTTGTGGTTATTAATATGTCTTGACAAATTCTGAAAATGGGTGAAATTTTTTTCTTTTTATCTGATTTATCCACAAATTTATTTTTATCTGAAAAGAAATTCACTTAAGGATTGTAAATTTCCTAAATGTTCTATTTATGGTATTTCAGCAATTAGGCTTCTAAGTAATGTTTTTACCATTAAATCATTAATAATTCTTTTAAACTTTGACATTATTTTGTGTTCTAAAACTACATACATGACGAACGCATAAGAATGAATTTGTACTCAATTATTTTATAACTTCTTGCCAGATATCTATTATTAATATCAATGCTTACCATATTTCAACAACTGAGAAATATAAATGAATGGTTCTTTTAAGATATTTCTTATTCATACTGCCTTATCGGGCTGGCGAACACATGGTTTGACACCGCTAATAAACAGAGAATCAGTTTTGGGAAAAATTTATTTTTGACAATATATATTGTTTGGCTAAAAATTTCTGATTTTATTAATTATACAAAATTTTATTTGAATTTATGTGTGTTTTGAAAGAAATTTATTTTAATTTTTGATTTAAGAAATATGCAAAATGTTTTAGTTTTCTGTATTAGTTTTTCGTTGCTTACCGGCATTTTCCACTGGCAATGCTATGGCATAATTTAGTTATCTAAATTGAAATCAGATGAAGACTTATCAACAAAGGTCTTCTAGTTTTGGAATCATAAAAATTGGTGTTATGGTATAAACATGAAATATTCATAAATTATCAATAGTACATTTTGTGACTTAAATTTTTTACAATAGAAATAGTTTTTGCTTACATTAATGGTCTGAATGATATAATTTAAGAAGCTATTTTAAATGCGAAATTTAGCATAAAGTTAAAGTTGTTTTTCCCTGGAATTTTTCTGAGATAAAAAAAAATGAAATAAAATGTTCAGTTTCATCTGTGGTGAATAAAATGTTTAGAAAGACATCGGTGGGAAAAATCAGGTGACTTGATCCTAAATTAGGGTTTCCAAGACTTACTCAACATTTTTTTAAAAATATATAACTAAAAACTGTGAAGTGAGTAATATTTTTAAAATTTGTAAGATAAAGCATCATTACTTAATGATCAAGAATTTGTATAATCTTTCATAAATAAGACAATTAAATGGGAATAAAAAATTTCAGTTGTTTCAGCTGGTTAACAAAGAAAAATAAATTTACAATTTTTAAGACATTTTTATGGAAATGTAGAATGATTAAAATCAATTTTCTTAAAAGTTAAAAATTAATGGATAAATAAATATCCCGACTTTTCAAAATTTTAACATTATGTTCAAGGCCTACAGTGCCCATACCTGTTTTCCTAACCGAGGGCCCTGGGGTGCGAAGCATATGTCCCGGGTAAATGGTCAATCCATCGTGAAACCCCCGGTATTTAGTTCCTTAGCATGCTGGGTACTCAGTTTATTGACCTACTGAAAAAATTAAGGGTTGCGTCTACCTTATCCAAAGGATCGGACCTTGGATTTGTGAATTG
This sequence comes from Latrodectus hesperus, assembly GCA_037975125.1. NCBI lineage: Eukaryota > Metazoa > Arthropoda > Arachnida > Araneae > Theridiidae > Latrodectus > Latrodectus hesperus. Next base: position 20,518 of record JAJQOW010001252.1, read on the forward strand.
TCACCGTGAGATGCTAACCCTAAGTCACGGGGCTTAACCAATGTTTAAAGTTAGAGGGAATTTTATCATAGAGATTTCTTTGGAACATAACTCTATTCGGAAATTTGTGACTGCAAGATGCTACTCTGCAGTAGAAAAGAAATTAAACTTAAAACTCCATTAGAATCTCTATGTAAATTATAATACTTATTACAAAATTTTAATTTTCTATGTTTTTAAGTTTTGGGATAATCAAAATATTATAATAGTAATACATTTACTAAATAGTAATGCTTCATAATCTCATACTGTAAAGATGTTTTTCCATGTATGAGAATCGCCATTCAAATACATTTAACTATTTCTACATCAACTGCAGGCTGTGCACGTTCGTTCAACAATTTAAAATTAATTTTGACGTATTTACGATCCACCATGAGTCAACACAGCCTAAATAATTTTAACATTTTTATATATAGAAAAAGAAAATTTTGAAATGATCTACTTTGATGAAGTAATTGATCATTGCACTTCAGCAAAGGCAAGAAAATGTGTATAGTCTATTATATTAGATTCTAAATCCATCTACTTATATCTATGATATATATTAAATTATTTCATGCTTAAAAAAATTTAAATTTTTAAAAATAATTGTTTTAGTATATAAAATGAATAATATCTTTTTAATTAGTTCTATATCACATAAGTCCGATAATTCTTTTGATACCTCTCCAAATCCATTATTAATTTTACTTTTAAACTAGAATTGAATTTTATTTCAAATTTCAATCTTAGCCTGAAATATTTTAGATTAATTGATAGTAATTATAACATTCCGTTATTATTTCAATTATATTCTTGTTACAAGTATACTTTATTTATATTATAATGCATTATATATATAATAGTATACTCTTATTACTTAATACACTTAATCCCCATATTTATTTTGTATTACTATTTTTTTTCAAGGTGGCACCAAAAAAGGAATCCCACCCTGGCGCCTCACTACGTCTCTGGAGTCAGACACAAAATTGGAATAGGTAAGAATGATCAGGATGGCGCATGGTCGATCCCTTAAGAAGATCCTATTTGCTACACCAACTGGAACCGGAAAAAGGGAAAAACCAAACTAAAGCCTTGAAATAGATTTGAAAATTCCCAAAATAAAAAATTGTAAGGGCCTATCAAACCTGAGGGAGATCAAACCAGAGAATAGGTCGGGCACCCTGGGCTGACGTGCTACTAAGGAACGAAGGAAAATCAGTCTCATTTATTCTCTCGAAAATTAAACTGTAAACCAAATTACTGTTTGTCAGTACATTTTAAAGTTAAACAAACTTCTTAAAATTCCAGACATCACGTATTATTATAAACACTGTTAATCAGTATCAAAATTTTTTATTTGTTTATTTATTTTATTTTATTTTCTGTTGGATTATATATCCGTGAATCCCTAATCCTGTTACATTTGAAGTTCTCAGTGTATTTTAATTCATTGAAATACTACAAAGTACTTAATGCTAAAGATTAAATATCGTTGATATATACAGTGAAAAGTTTGGAATATTTGTAATTGATAATAACAATATATCAATAATAAAAAATATTCGTTACTTAATTCTCAACATCTGTATAAAGCCAATTTGTTCAACAATAATAGAATAGAGTATAGTACAATAAATGTAAGCTTCCCAGATTCCTAAAACGTTCAACCGAAACACCATCATACCTCCATCTTCGCTGGTAAACAAGGATACAGCTTTTGGCGAGTTGTCAGAGTATTTTAAAGTGTAGTTTATTCGCATTGTTATGAATAAATAGTTACTGATTAGGAATTTAAAATGGAGCACAAGAATATACATTTAACAATTTTGTTTTCTACATATATTAATATTTGTATATTATTTAAGCAAGAAGAAACAGTTTGAAAATGAGGAATAAAGATTTAAACTATCTTTGCAAGTACTTTTCATTTGTAGGATATTTTTAGAACCTCTATTTTTTTTTGGTTTTAATTTTGTTGTAAAAGTGTTGTAAATAATATAATGCAAGTAATCGCAAAGAAACACAAAGTAAGTCTATTATCGTCTGTAAAACTGTAGTCTTCTAAGACGTCCGCAATCGTCTGCTCTTACAAATCGTCTGCTGCACTGCCTTCTGATTGGTGGTTGTGTTCAAGCCGTCCAAAATCTATAAATACACCATGTTCTGTTCTATTAGTTTAGTATGTGTATAATTTCTTTCTTTGTAACTTGCTTCATTAAATATTCTTTTTGCGATTCATGGACTCTTGTTCGTTTAACGAATTTCAACAGCAGAGCGTGGTTTTCACTGTCATAAATTGAAAGCAGTTTCTAGATTTAATTTATTGTTTGATAGAATAAATTTATCAATAAGCAATGGCTTCGCTGCATGGTTTGTATGGAGTAAATCCATTTGATGGGAAGAACTTTCCTGTTTGGCGGCGACGAGTGGAAGCTGTTTTGTCTGCGAAAGAACTGGAAACATACTTAGTTAAGGAGCCCGATGTGAATAAGGAAGCAGAAGTCGTTAAAGGAAAGAAAGCCTACGCATTACTCATGTCACTCTTAAGTGATCAAGTGCTCGTATCAATGAGTGGTGAAAATACGGCGAAAGAATTATGGGAGAAACTTCATGCTGTTTATGAAAGCAAAGGAGCGGTAAACCAAATACTTAACTAGAAAACGTCTTGCTACACTTAAGAAAAACAGAGATGTTCCAATGCGCCAGCACATAGATGAAGTTTCAAAACTTGTCGCCGATTTACGAATGTCTGGAGCGGAGGTTAGTGATATTGATACTGTCGTCTATATTTTGATGTCTTTCCCTCCAGAATTCGAAAATGTTAAGGTTGCATTAGAGAATCAACCGAGTGAGAATTTATCGTTAGATTTTGTAACTCAGCGTTTGATAGACTCTGAAGCTCTTTTGAATGATTCGAGAAATAAAACAAGTATTCGTTTTATGAAACAAACTGTGGATACTGCGGCTTTTTCTACGAGAAAAGAACTCACATGTTTTCATTGTAAAAAGAAAGGACATACTTCTAAGTTCTGTAAAAAGAAAACGTGCTATAATTGTGGTCGTGTTGGTCATTTTAAAAAGGAATGTAAATTCAAATCTGAATCTAAGACTGATGAAAAATATTCTTCTGCTCTATCTTTTGCTGCTGGCAATTTGACTTTCGGAAGTCCGAAAAAGTTCATTATTGATTCCGGGGCAACATCCCATATGTGCTCTCAGAAAGACTGGTTTTCATTCATCAAACCGTCATCAGGAACTATTCGATGTGCATCCCGCTCCACTGCACTGGAAGTGAAAGGTATTGGAAGTGTAAAAGGCAAAACATCTAATGGAATTGATATAACTTTAGAAAATGTCCTTTTTGTTCCTGAACTCAATGGAGAATTAATTTCTGTAAAGAATATTGAATTAGGTGGATATAGTGTTATCTTTAGAAATAAAAAAGTGTTCATCGAAAATGAGAAAGAAAACATTTGTTTGGGTTATCGTGATGATAGTGGACAATATATTTGTGATTTTGTTCCAAATTGTGAAATTTCTCTTACTGCGAATGAAAATGACTTGGATTTATGGCACAGAAGACTTGGACATTCCTCTAATAAAGCCTTAAAAGAACTTGGATTGCCTACCTTTGATAAATTTTGTGAAGTCTGTACTTTTTCCAAACAAAGTGCTTCTCCTATAGGAAAAGGTCCCAGACGAAGGGCATCCGAAACTATGACATTGATTCACACAGATGTTTGTTGCCCTATTGATCCGCCTATGGCTACAGGTGAGCGTTATTTTATGACATTAATTGATGATTATTCACGTTTTATGGAAGTTCGTTTGCTGAAAAGAAAAAGTGATGTTGTGAATGAGTTAAGATGCTTTTTAAAAGCAAATCCTTCAGTACGGAAAATTAGGTGCGACAATGCAAAAGAATATGTTTGTGGTGAACTCATCAAATGTGCTACTAAATTTGGTGTTACAATAGATCCAGTTCCCCCGTACACTGCACCTTTAAATGGAGTTGCTGAGCGTGCCAATCGTACATTGTTAGAAAAAGGGCGAGCTTTAATATTTGAAGCAAAACTTAGCAAGAAATTTTGGGGATTTGCAATTTTAACTGCTGCATACCTAAGAAACAGAATTCCTAGTAGATCCATAGAAAACTGTACTCCTTATAAATTGAAATATGGTAAAGATTCCGATCTTCAAAACATTCGAGTATTTGGATGCGATGCATACGTGTTGGTCCCTCCTTCTCAAAGGAAGAAGTTAGATAAGAAGTCAAACAGAATGATATTTGTGGGATATTCGACTATGGGATATCGTTTAATGGATCCAGATTCAAAGAGAATAGTGATATCAAGGAACGTTGTATTTAACGATAAAAAAAATGGATTTAGAAGATAAAAATATTCTGAATGTGGATTCCATTATTTCGGAAAATGAAGATGATGTTGAAAAAATTGGTGGTGAAGAAAATATTATTGAAACAATTACTACAGAAGAAATTTTGGAAAGACCACAAAGGCAAAAGAAACCACCAGTTAAATATCCTGAACCAGAAGTTTATGAAGCAATGGTAATTTTTGAAGATTCGTTGTCGTTTAAAGATTTATCTGCACTGCCAGAGGAAGAACAGAATCTTTGGAAGAAAGCAATGGATGAAGAAATGCAGTCCATGGAAAATAACGAAGTTTGGTGTCTTGAAGAATTACCACATGGGAAACGTGCAATTTCATGCAAATGGGTTCTACGCGAAAAACGAGATGGAAAATATAAGGCTCGACTTGTTGCTCGTGGTTTTATGCAAAGAGAAGGAGTGGATTATGATAAAACATTTTCACCAGTTATCAGTATTCCTGCATTACGTATAGTGTTTACTATTATTCTTCAAGAAAATTTAAAAGTTTATTCACTGGATGTTAAAACTGCATTTCTCAATGGTGAATTAAAAGAAATTATTTACATGGATCAACCAGAAGGATATGATGATAATAGTGGCAGGAAGTGCCGGTTAAAGAAAAGCTTATACGGACTTAAGCAGTCACCTCGTCAATGGTATGTAAAATTTTTAAATTTCATTATCAAATTAAACTTTAAACCATTAAATAGTGAACAATGCATTTTTATTCGTCAGTCAAAAGGTGAAAGAATACTAATGGCACTTTATGTGGACGATTTATTAATTGCGGGTACTGATGATAGTGAAATCAAAATTATAATTGGATTATTATCAAAAGAATTTGAAATGTCTAAATCTGGAACAGTTTCTGAATTTTTAGGAATTAAAATTACATTTACACCTGATGGACTGTATCTAGATCAAGAAACATATATTTTGAATTTATTAAACAAATTTAAAATGTTTGATGCTAAAATAGTCTCTACTCCCATGAAAGTAGGAGCAACAGCAGCTGATTTTGAGAAAGGAAGTGCTTTTTGTGGACCCTACCGAGAACTAATAGGATCTTTAATTTATTTAGCATATACATCTCGTCCAGATATCCTTTATGCTGTAAACTGTTTGAGTCAACTTCAAGAACACCCTACTGATAGTGCTTGGAGTGCATTAAAAAGAATTTTGAGATATCTGAAAGGTACTTTAACTTTAAAACTGGAATATAAAAAGTGTGTGGATAAAAATTCATGCTTAAATATCTATGCAAATGCAAACTGGGGTGCAAACCCAAATGACAGAAAATCCATTTCTGGTAACATAATTATGTTTAATAATTGTCCAATATCTTGGTCTTGTCGAAAACAAAATTGTATTGCTTTATCTTCTACAGAAGCAGAAATTATTGCCCTAAGTAAAGCCATTCAAGATGCATTGTGGTTGAAAAACATTATTTTGGAATTAACTGATATTAAAGAAATCATGATTTTTGAAGATAATCAATCTTGTATTAAGTGTGTAACAAAGAAAAACAACAAAGGTCGATTAAAACATATAGACATTAAATTAAAATTTATTCGACATATCTTGAATTGTCATGATATAAAAGTTTACTATATTTCATCTAACCTACAAATTGCTGATATGTTTACAAAATCTTTATCTAAGTTTAAATTAAAGGAACTTTTACCATTATGTGGATTAAAATTGTATTAGATTATATCATGTTAATGTAAATATTGTGTGGATGGCTTGAACGTTTTTATTTCTTAATGTATACTTATTTTCATTGATTTATATGATTTTATTGTGCATGTTTCTTTGTGATTAAGGGCGAGTGTTGTAAATAATATAATGCAAGTAATCGCAAAGAAACACAAAGTAAGTCTATTATCGTCTGTAAAACTGTAGTCTTCTAAGACGTCCGCAATCGTCTGCTCTTACAAATCGTCTGCTGCGCTGCCTTCTGATTGGTGGTTGTGTTCAAGCCGTCCAAAATCTATAAATACACCATGTTCTGTTCTATTAGTTTAGTATGTGTATAATTTCTTTCTTTGTAACTTGCTTCATTAAATATTCTTTTTGCGATTCATGGACTCTTGTTCGTTTAACGAATTTCAACAAAAAGTTAGTTATATATTACTTGTAATCCTTTTTTTACTCTTAATTACTTCTTCAAACCCCTATCATCAGTCCATGAGTTGTTGATCAAAGATTTCATCATTTTAAAAGATCAATCATTTTAAAAAATGCAATTTATATAATCTAGTTTGATGAAATTATATATAAGAAAAAAATTTTAAAATACTTATAGTTGTGAAACGGTGCAATCAAATGGTAGAAGTTTATGAACTTCTTGGGCATAATATCTTCATAATATAATACTTTCATTTTTTGTTTTTTCATAATCTTAAGTACATGTTAGATCTTTTAGGTATTAAAATATTTAAATTTGAGAATGCCAAAAACAATTTTAGGAATTAAAAGTAATTACTTTGTTAAATGAAAAAATGAATTAAATATTCACTCGTCTAAAATAATTAATCTTTCTTTAAAAAAAAGTTATATGAATGGTATCTTTTTAAATCTCTTAACAAAATAATTATTTAAATGTAATCATTGATTCATTGTAAAATATAATATGATTATTTTATTGCATATTTTTTCATCTGTATGCATAAAAAAGCAATATTTTTAATTGCTTGATTATTAATTATTATGTTTATCTTTTAAGGTACTTCATACAAGCTTGCAAGCATGGAATTCTGCAGTACATAGTAATTCGTCCTATAACAACTTTAATATCTTTGTAAGATGTATATTTCTGCATGCAATATTTTGATATTAGAGCTATAGAACATGAATTTTGTATTAAAATTATTTTTTTTCACAGAATAACTGAAATGTTTGATGTTTATGGTGAAGGAAAGTTTTCCCCAACTTATGCACATCCTTTTGTTGTGGCAACAAATAATGTATCTCAGTTTGTGAGTATTCAATATATTTGGAAGTTAAATTTGCAAATAATGCTGTCATTTTGTTAATTTCTAATTAAAAATTTATTTAAGTAATAATTTTTAACTATATATATTTTTCATAAATATTGAGATATATTGGAACCAGCTTAAACGGAATTTTGCTTAGTAAAATAGTTTTAAATTTAAAACATAAAAGTATCAAAAATACTAATAGAAATAAATAGGAATTTATTTGTTTTAATGTTTTGATGTTTCATGCATTTTGTGATGGTTTAATTTTTTTAATTAAGTAATTATTATTTAAAATCTGAGTGAGTTTTTTCATTATTATCTTTATGTGTAGATTCTTAATTTTTCTTTCCTTAATTGATAATGTTTTAACATCTTACTAATATGTAGTCTATTTTATTTATAAAACTCTCATAAGTGAGTAAAATTTAATTTCTGTCCATCATTTAACAGTGATATGTATTTCTTTTAGGTAGCAATGTATTCTCTTGTACTTTTCTATCAGGCAAACAAAAATGAGCTGGCTCCTATGAAACCCATAGCCAAGTTTTTATGCATCAAAGCTGTTGTATTTTTTCATTTTTGTAGGTTTACTTACTGCTTTTGCATTCCACTTAAAATTATATCCCCAAGATTTATTTATTTTAATGATTAGTTTATGAATAACTTACATTAATTTACAATGTTTCGTCTGTTAATATATAAAGAAAATGTAATTAAATTAACATTGTAATCCTAAACATATATATTATAATCTATGTTTTTTTAACAATCCAAAATCTTTTTTATTCTATTTAATTATGTAAATTTTGCTATAAGTTTTTTATTCAATTGTTTTTATATCTACTGACTTAAATTTAATTGTTAATTTTCATCTACAGTTGCAATTTTTGATTTTTAGCCAATCAGTAATAATTGCAGTCTTAACATATGTTGGCATTATAACTGAATCATTTACTGCTCCTGGAGCAGATGTTGCAGAAGTAGGAGGAAGTTTACAGGTAACTAAGTTGCTTATTAAAATAAATTATTCATTTTTATCCATTTTTGCAGAAATAATTTTTTATGATGAAAAGTTTATCAAACAATCTGTTAAAATTTTTATTAGTAAATTATCAAAATCAATTTTTAAATCTATAAAAACGTTGATTTGTGTATGTATTTATGTATTTTCTTTACATTTTCTCAAAAAAGTAGCAATCTTAGCTAAAATATTGAGAAAATTCGAAATTATTATTATTACAATTTTTTTTTATTTTACAAAAATAAAAGGTGACATTCAACAAATAATACACAAAAGTTTGTGTAAAAGTTTTAACATTTATAAACCAAATTTACAATTTCTACCCTTGCTATAAATTAAAAAAATATTTTCTTTGTTGTTGATTGTTCCCTTTTTTAAATTTTTATTGTATGTCTAGCAAATCAACGGTTATCAAGAAATTTTATAATTTGCAAAAATATTATGAAAATCTCAAAATATTTCATTAAAGCTTGAAATAAGATATCAAATTTGAAAAATTAAATCATTTTATGGAATATCTAAAAATATAAAAAGGACAATTTCTAAAGAAGCTATCAAAATAAAAAATTTGCCTTATGTGTATGTTTAGTTTTTTTTTATTAAAATTAAAATTATTTTGTGTATTTGTTTATGAAACTTACTTTCTATGTAAAAATAAAAGTAATCTCAAAAATCTGGAATAAGGCAAAACATTTTTTCAAAACAAATTTTTGCTTAAAATCTAGACCATTAAAAACTTTTCGTAAACAGTAGCAGTACTACCAAGTTGTAGACTTCTTTATTACAAATATTTTGCCTCTTAAATTGAATGTGATCCATGACATAATGATAACATGCATTTTGAAAAATTGAGAGGAATATAATGAAAACATACACTCAAATTTTTTCATGTGGGGTTTTAATATTGAGTAAGCATGGCAATATAATATCACTTAGTTTCAGTTAGAAATTGAATGATTATGTCTTTCTTTTAATTTAGTAGTTTATTGGCTAGTTTTTGTGTTAAAAGTTTTTTTGCTAATATATATATATATATATATATATATATATATATATATATATATATATATATATATATGTATGTATATATATATACTTTTATTGATTTAAATATGCTTCTAAACAAAGTGTCTTCACCCGTGGCTGTCTTTTAATAGCTTTTAATAGTATTAACATTACCAACTTCAAGAATTATGATGTAAGACCATCTTTCTTTTTGACAAGAAGTACTGGTGCGCTATAAGGGGAACTGCTTTCTTTAATAATCCCTATGTCTAGTAATTCGTTGACCTGTCTATTTAATTCCTCTTTAAGGTGATCAGGGGGCCTATAAAATTTTTGCCTAACTGGAATATCATCTGTCAAATTAACTTCATGTTGTATAGTATTACAACCCTCGAAATCTTGAATAGAATATGCAAACACATGTTTAAATTCTTCAAGCAGGGGAAGTAATTTTCTTTTCTTATCTTCGGATAGGTGCGATAAATCTAGTTTTTCACCCCAAGCTTCAAAATCATCACCTATTTCTTCAGTGGAAAATGTATTTTAGTATCAATTTTTGTTACTTGTAAAGGTTCAATGGAAACTAATTTTGAACCTTTGTTTATGTGTATAGTATTTTTTGATGTATTTGCAACCCTTATTTTATAATTTCCCTCCTTAGATACTGGGTTTACGGAGCGAGCAACCCATACTCTATCACCCGCATGATCATTTGCAGGCTCTATTAAAACCGAATCTAAATTTGAATTTAATTTTTCTTTTGTTTTGATTTCTATAATTTTTTCGGTTGCAGGAAAAATAGTTATTTTGGTAACGGAAAATCCAAAAATACAACTATTGTTATCTTCTATGTTCACGACATTAGTTTTTAATTCGTCACAGTCAGGATTTTGGTAATTCCATTTAATTGAAGTAGTTGTATTATGTAACAGTTTTTGCCCATAATCAATTATCATTTTATGTTGTACAAAAAAATCACTACTTAGTATTAATTTATATTTTTTTGAAATACTATCTTTAGTAATATAGAAATCGCTTTGAAATTCAATATTATTTATTTTAATTTTTAAAGTTACTTTTTCTTCAATTTCTAGCACATGGTCTGAAATACCTTTAATTTGGAGTTTACATTGTGAGAGCATTACACTACTTTGATAAGCTATAGTTACAAAGAAATTTCGTTCGATTAGGTTATAAGATGCGCCTGTATCTAAGAGAGCATTTACTTTTACATTATTTATTGTGATTTGAATTACTGGCAATTTATCATTTATTGTGGATGTAACAAATAAAGGCACCTGTGTGGGTTTATTTTCGGAGTAGCGAGGTGCAGCCGTCTCTCCCCTATTGCTAGTTTAAATGATTTCTTCTATTATCTCTACCTTTATGGAAATTGTTATGCTTGTTGGAATACCAACATCTTTGCGTTTCGTGTCCAATTTTACGGCAGAAGGAACAAAATGGTATTCTGCATGTAGCTTCTTCATGCCCATGTTTTTTACACCTGACGCAAAACAAATTAGGTATTCTTTGGTTTCTATCTTGTGTTTGTATTTGATTTACTTTTAATTCAGCTATTTGAGCTTTTAGGTCACTAATTTGTTTTATGAACATGCCCTGCATTTCCGAGTTTTTTTCTGTGTTATGTTTGATTAATGATTTTAGTTTACTTATCTCATTTATTTGAGTCACAGCGTGAACTGTTTCAAACTGTGTAGTTGGCGGTCTATTCAATGGAATGCATTCCTCTAAGAGAATGACTTGTTTCTTAAATTCACTATAGTCCGTGAGAGCTAAAGGCGTTATTCCTCTTAAAAGTTCAGGCTTAAGGCCATTTTTTGCCGTGGACAATAATAAATCCAATCTATATTGCTCGAATTCACTACTTCGTTCACAAGGAACGCATTTATACGATAAGCCCTCGATTCGTGAAAAATATCTTCGTGCTGATTCTGACGGTAACTGATAACTCGTAGTTAACCGAGAGATATCTGTTGTCATAGAGTGACAGAAGTTAAACCTAACACGAAGCGCCGTGCAAACATCTACATATGAACCGTGTTTTTTAAGGTCACCCTGACTTGATAAAAAATCCTCCGCTTCTCCAGAAATTCTCAATTTTAAAGCTAATAATTTATCTTTCGGGCGCCATGAACAATGGTCACCAATTTCATCTATTCTATCCAAAAATTGTGATAGTGAAACATCTTTACAACTACCATCAAACACAGGAATATTATTTAAGAATTCACCAATATTAGGAGTGTCTACTGACACAACACATGAAGCGGTTTGAGTCTCACTATTCATAATTACATTAATTAAAAATATTTACCTTCAAAAAATAATTTACCTTAGCAAATATTAATGTAAATATATGAAATTAATATAAGTATTTACAATAATTTTCACAACAGTTACAATGTTCCACTTAATATAAAATAAACACAATAAGATTACTGTAAATAATTAAATAAGGAGATGTACCACGTGCAATCTTTTAATAATCAGCCATGTTTAAAACTAAGCCAGAATCTTATTCCGTTTTCAGTTTTTCAAAATCCACTTTAAACGGCACCATTTTGTTGTGTTGAAAAATACAATTATTATAAAATGATCACATACGATAATTTATATTAAAATAAGGCATTATTATTATTATTATTTTTAATATTGCGTTGTGTGTTTATTCAAGTCTTTATTTCTACCCAGATTCTAGCCTGAAAGAACAGAAGCAGAAACTGGCTTTGTTTTAGTAATCAAAACTTCTTTTAATTCACAAAAGAAAATAACACATATATTTACAATAATATGAATTCAATTATTTGTATTATTTCTTTTATTACAACTTTGCTATTAAAATGATAATTCACTCACGTGGAGTGATTAAGTTACCCTAGATTGCCTGTTCTAGTGAGATTAATTATTAAATAAAGTTACGTAAATGGTGGTACCACACAAAAAAATCTGGCTGGATAATTAAATAAATAAAAAAAACATTCAATTACATATATGAACAGTCGATGGTATAGGCCGGCCTATTTAGTTCAAAAACCTGGTTGATCACAATAGTCCAGCGTTCTTCTTTAATAGTATGGCAAACGCCTTGGATGCAGAAATAGCATTACCTCTAACAAACTTGACGAAAAATGATGTTAGATTCAGTTGGAATGATTCAGCTCAGCATGCTTTTGACACCTTGAAAAACTGCTTAATTTCTGAACCTTGTTTGAAACTACCAGATTACACATAATATTTGTGAAAAAACAAAGGAGGACTTTGAACATAAGAGAGAAAATATAACATCTTTGAAGTATAGTTATGACAATGTGATTAAAGAAATGACTTGCCTGAGAAAAGAATTAGATACTAAATCAGCACATCTTCAAACATGCAACTGTCGACTCATTGCTAAGCCAAAAGAAATATCAGAAGAATTTAAAAAGCTCACAAGGAGTGACTGTTTAGTACCTGATTCATGTAATATTGTTGATACAAACAACAGGTTGGCAAACCCAATGTATTTGGCAGACTAGAATCCACACCACCAATTTCAACTATTTTGCCTTTAAAGGAGGGAGATAAAACCTTTTACTCTCCATCTTTTACAGAGGAAGAAAATGATAGTTTAGGTGCAATAAATTGTTTAATTAAATAAAATGATTTACCAAACATCATAAATTTAAATGAAGAAATGATTTTGGAGCAGTTACATACTGTTGTGATAAAATTTGGTCAATTATTAAACATTGATTATAAAGCAACAAACTTTTCAAATCCTCATTTCAAAATGATTTTTCAGTTAATGAGTCTTTATTTTCAAAGTCAAAGTATTTGGTGCAGTGATTCTGATGTATCCATATGTGAACTAGTGAAAAAAATGTTAGCAGTTTTATCTGAAATATTTACTGGTATTGGATCTAAGAATAATGCAGATCTATATCTTTCAGAACTAACGGAAAAGTTTACTGATGTCACTGATGTTATTTTGAAAGAATTTAAAATCATCATTGACAGAAAACTAAATATGGTTTCAACTGGAACTTTTTGCTCGGTTATGGAAAATTAGGAACATACTGAAATCTCCAGCATGCCTGATTCCATAGGTGTGTTTTGTTCAAAATCACCCTGTTCTTTAGAAACCAAAACTCTAAAAATATTTGAAAATGCAGAATCCCAAACTAGTATACATGAGTGTCCTATACTTAAACCAACACTGCCATCAATTGATGAACACCAGCAAATTATCTCATCTCTTGAAGAAAATATAAAAGACAATTTGAAAACAATATCAACTCTAGAACATGTTTGTTCTGAGAAAGAGAAGCAAATTTTGTTGTTCAAAGATAAAATAGATAAACAAGAGGTGATAATTCAGAGCTTGAAAACTGAAATTGATCTTAAGAATGAAACTATTCGTTTTATACAGGAATCTGATGTAACAAATAAGCATATAACTCGAAAAGACAATTTTACTCAGACTTATTACATGAATTCAAATCGTAAAAGTATTGCAAATTTAGATGAAGAAATCCAAATATACACTCTTGGTACCGCTTGTACCAGTTCTGGGGAGCAATTCACACGATCTCCGAAAATGGTTTGTGAAACTGATTTAAATCGTACTGAATTTACTTCAAAGGCATTTGATCGATCAGGAAATCCTGTTTCTAGAAGCAGAAAAGAGGAAAATTCTGAATTATGTGAAGTATTTAAAAAATCTCCATTAAAATCTGAAAGTAACTCAGATTTATTTGAGCTTAATAAAGAGTTAAAGGATTTAAATTTATATGTTTTAGATGTTATGCAAAAAAGTAAGAAGGAAGAATACCTTCTTGATATAAATGTTAATAATATAAAAGAAAAAATATTGAAAGTTTAACACAAAACCATTCTGATGAACTTTCAAAGTGTGAAAAAAAGTACCAAGCTGTTGAATCAAATTTGAGGAATAAATTAACTGAAAATATGAAGGAACAACATGAAATGAAAATTAAATTAGAAGAGATTAGGTATTATAAAACTAGTGAAGCTGTTCTGAAGCAGTCTTATAGCCACTTGCGCAGTACATTCAAACAATACGCTGAAGATGTAAGAAAGATGAGGATGAGTAAAGAAAAATCACTAAAGGAAAAAGAAACACAAACATACTTGGAGAAAAGTGAAATTTTAGTAAAAAAATCTGGAGCTTGTAAGGAATGCTTACGACTGAAAGAGCAACTTCTTGAGCTTAAAAGCCAAATTAAGGCTTCAAACTTAATGAAGCATCATACACATAATATTTGCGAAAAAAATGGGTAGTTTAATTTATAAAAATTATCCAGCCAGTGAATACAACATGATGAAAGTTGATGAAGAATGTTACTGATGAAGAGGCTAAAAATTGTGACTCCTAAAATTGAGCCCTGAGGAACACCCTCAGATTGTGTAAAAGTATTGGACATATAGCTTCCAATACGTACTTTAAAACCACGGGAGCATAAAAAATTCTGTAGAAATATCGGCAGATTAACCCGAAAGCCAAAATCATATAATGTACGGAGAATTCCATATCGCCATGTATGGTCATATGCCTTCTCGATGTCAAAGAAAATGGAGACCAGATGGTTTCTCCGCACAAAAGCATTGTGGATTTGTGTCTCCAAATATGTGATATTATCAAGAGTGGATCTCCCTTTACGGAAGCCACTCTGATTTATATGCATACATTTATTTTTTCTAAGACATATACGAGACGGGCATTGACTATACTTTCGAGAGTCTTACATAAGCAACTCGTCAGAGCAATTGGTCGATAATTTGAAGGATCTGAAGGATCCTTACCAGCCTTTAGGACTGGAATCACTATTGCTTCTTGCCATATAGATGGAAATTCATTTTCCGTCCAGATCCTATTGAACAAGTAAAGTAAGTTCAACAGGGAGTCTGGACTCAAATGTTGAAGCATGAGATAACTGATTCCATCAGGTTCTGGACTGGTGTTTTTGGCCTGCTGTAAAGCTTTCTTTAATTGAAACATTCCAAATTCACAGTTGTACGATAAAGTATGTCGATGGTTGAAGCGAATTGGTACTCGCTCAGCACGACTCTTAGTCTTCAAGAACGAAGGACTATAAGAGTTCGAGCTTGAGACGTTAGCAAATGCTTCACCAAGGACGTTAGCAATATCCGTAGGAGAAGAGTATATAGCAGCTCCGGATTTTAAAATAGGAATAGAAAATTCTCTATAAATTCCATTGGCTGCTTTCACCCTTCTCCACAACTGCTAACTGGAAGTTGAAGATGTTATTGAAGATACATAGCAGGACCAGGATTCCTTCTTACTTCGACGACGAGCTCTGCGAGCTAGTGCTTTTGCTCTCTTAAAGGCGATAAGATTCTCCGTCGTGGGGTACCTCCGAAATAACCCCCATAACCTCCTTTGTTTTTTATAAATTTGTTTACATTCATCATTCCATCATGGTTTGCAACGCCGGTGTGATAAAGAGGAACTTTTTGGTATCGATGCCTCAGCTGCATTTATAGTTGCTTCAGTGACTTTAGATACGGCATTATCAATATCATCGATCGTAACCATTTCGTTATCAACAACTGCCAATTGTGTAAATAACGTCCAATCTGCCCGACTGTACACGTAAGTAGGTAAGCGTTTTCTTACACTACTACCTCCAGAATGGGAGATGACGAGAGAAAAATGATCACTGTTATGCAGATCATTTCCTACTGTTAGATTTAACAATGGCAGAAGAGATGGAGAACAGATGGCCAAATCGAGGGAATGAAACATTCTTGTGGGTACATGAAAATTTGTTTTCTCGTCGGTATTAAGCAGACAGAGACAGTTATCAGAAATAAACTGTTCTATCTGCCGACCGCGAGAATTGATATCTTGACTTCCCCACAAAGAATTATGTCCGTTAAAGTCACTTAGTAACAGAAATGGTGTAGGCAGATGATCTATTAATGCATCGATTTCCCCTTGGTGTATGACGTCGTGTGGTGGTAAATATAAACTACAGACTGTAATTAAGCATGAAGTATGAATTCTTGCAGCAACAGCCTGTAGAGTAGTATTCAATGGATGGACAGTGCTGGGGAATTTATTGGATGTTAATAAACAAACACCTCCAGACACTGCTCCATCATTACCACAGTCTTTTCTAATACAGTTAAATCCTATTATGGAGAGGTTATTAGTAGACTTCAGGAAAGTTTCCTGAAGTGCAATACATGCGGAATTATATTCTGTTACTAGAGACTTGATATCATCAAAATGTGATCGCAAACCATGGCAGTTCCAAGAAATAAAGGAAGTTATTTTTTATATTGATTAGCTCCTTTCCCGGAGCTGGAAGGCGGGTCTTCTGTCATATCCTCGAACGATCCATCATCGTCCGAGGGAAATAAAGAAACCGCGTCAGTCTCCAAGCAAGAGAAAGTATTTTGGTTGGAAATTAATGGCTGCTTAGCTTTTTTTATTTCAATGCTTTCTCCGCTTTAGATTTAGCAAAAGGAGCTTTTCTAGTAAATGTAGGAGTTTTTTTAATTTTGGCTTGTCAGATGTTTGGGGTAATCTTATTGGGGTTAGGTTTGGTTTTTTTTGTCGCTCAAAGGTCATTTTTTGCACTCGAGGGCTAATTAGACCGGGACTTACGGTTTAAAGTGGATTCCGAACCACTACAAACAACCATGCCCAAGGTGGGATTTGAACCCACGAACTGTTGAACCGAAGGCAAGAGCGCTAACCATTCGGCTGCCAGCTCGGCGTAATCTTATTGGGGAGAGATATGATTCAGTTTGAGTGATCAGTTTGGATGATCAGTTCAAATGATTCAGTTTGAGTGCTGCTCGATTTTGTGACTTTTCTGGCAGCAGTGGCATAACTGACTCCTGGCTGTGGAGTACGTGAAGTGACCAGTCGTCTCGCCTTAGGATAAGAGCATTTTTGATTAACCTTAACCGTGGTGATCTCTTTCTCCAATATATACTGAGGACAACTTCGAGAATAGGAGGGATGGTCACCTTGACAGTTGACACACCTCTCCTTCGCTGTGCAGTTGGTACTATCATGGCCTACCACCGCGCAGCGGGCGCAGGTGATTTTGCCTCTGCAAGCGTTTCTCGAGTGTCCAAAGCACTGATATTGGAAACATCGCAAGGGATTTGGGATGTAAGGCCTGACTGTTAAATTCATGTACGCAGCTTTTACATACTGCGGAAGGTCTGTCGTCGCAAAAGTCAAGACGAGGTGTTTAGTATCGATTACATTACCATCCCGTCTGACTATAATGCGTCTAACGCCGCAGACCTTCTGATTCTGTAGATTTTCCAGAATCTCCTCCGTCGGCAAATATAATAAATCCCTTGCTGAGATTACACCGCAAGAAAAGTTAAGGTCGCTATGAGGGGAGCCAGTCACTTCTAAGTTGGCCAACGATTTCATGCTTGCCAGAATGGCTGCTTGAGAGTCAGATGCTGCCTCAACAAGCAGGTCACCTGAGCGCATCTTCTGAACTTTCTTAACTTCCTCAACAATAACCGATATTCCTTTGGAAATGAGGAAAGGAGACACAGTTGTAAAGTTTCCCTCTTTCCTTTTAATTATGAAAAATTTAGGTTTAAGGTTTTCAAATTGTTGCTCCCGTGGAAGAAAAGTTAAGTTTTTGTTTTCCATTATGATATTTTTAAAATTTTGGGACCTAACCGCACCACCCACCACCGAGTCCAACAAAGGGATGCAGACCAGCTGCACCAGTGCTAGCCAGGTCTTATACGCTCGCAGTACATCCCTGAAGTGGCCTCCACCCTTAACGAGTCACCCAGTAGATGTACCGATTGCTTGATCCATAAAGCCGATTGATGTGCTGAGGACCACAACACCCCTCCCGTTTACCTGAAGCAGAGGCCAAAGTAATGTGTTGGTCTCTGGGGGCCTCAATTACCAGGATCCTCCTTTCCAGGGACACGGGTCTCCACGCACGGCAAACACGTGGGTGGTTTAGTCCTCAAGAGTAGCTAATAGCAACAGAGCGGCGAAAGCTACTCAATGGGAGCCCTACCCCTCGTATGAGGCAACCACACTGAGGGAGAAGAGGAAGAAAAATCAGAAGAGGAGAGGGGAAAAAAAGAAAGAGGACAGATCACTAGGGTACCTCGGGATTGTGACACCCGTGTTTACCTAAAGAAGGTAAGCCCCCTGAGGGGTTTCAGTTCCGCAGATTATCAGAAAGAAAAAACAACGTGCACGATCCTCCGAGTCTCAACAAGAGCTACAGCCTATTGAAATTAGTGAAGATGAGATGAACAGATCAGATAGGCCCTGCAACGAGTTGACCTCTTTTCGTTCCTTTGACGACAACCAGTTGTATGCCTTCTCGGTTCCTTAGGACAAACAAAATTTCGAAACGAACCACAATGAATTTACCTGACTATTTCGTAAGATGAACATCATCATATCCAGTTTGTTAATACAGCAGAAGACCGACCACGTCTTTCTCTAATACCAACAAAGCCAATCTGTATTCAATGACTACTAGCAAATCAGAGAAACTTCTCTCCTAGACAAGATTGTTTCACTTTTGATGAATCTGCCTGCGAAGAACACTTAACATAGTTCGAGGACGATTATCAATAGTTCACACACAAGATCTCTTACACAAATGCCATGTCACTGCTCTAGCCACAGTCGCCAAACAAACATATTTTTCTCAAAATAACTAGCGCCCACTAAATTTCACGGAAACCATGTTAGTATTCAAGGCTTCGTTTATTTGGTTTCATTGTCACTCAACGCTAAATTTCTGAAAACAAAAGCTATCAGATTGGAACCTACAGCGTAAAGTAGAATCCAAACCAATAAGAATACCATATACATGGTAGGACTTGAACTTACGTAATGTTATATCCATAACAGTTGTAATCACTCTGCACCTTTACATAGTAATAGACAAACAAAATCCCTCGTTAACTTCAACAGTCGTAATTCAAAATACGTAATTAAGCAAATTTTTACACAAAATATGTCTTAATTTGAAAATTTCAACAGAAAAAGTAAAAAATATTCCACACTTATCTTGTCGTTTAATGCGAGTGGTTAGGAAATTCTATGACGAAACTTCAAGCAATAAGTATTACATTACAAGCAACGAGCACTTGATTCTACACCGTTTAAAAACTGAAAGTGATAAGCTTAAAATCAATTTTATTTAAATACTGCATCTTAAAATATATATAGATGTACTGCAAACATCCAAGCTCAAAATACTTCGATGTGACGAAGATAGGCGAGTTACTGACGTATTCGTGAGTGTTTCTTATAATTCTACGAGCGCTTTAATTAAACTTTCTTTAGCACTTGATTCTGATAGTTTGTTTTTTGACCAAAACTTATGTTTAATCAAAATGCATCCTTTTTTGGAAAACTTTTCAGTATTTTCCGTAATTTTAATGGGTAATGATCTTGTCCAAGAAACTTTGGATATTATGGTATTATTCTGAAAAAAACTAATTTCACAAAATGCCCTAGATGTAATTCGGATATGAAAGGAATTATGATAAAGAGTACAAAAATCGAATATAGATTTATTTGTTCCAATAAGTATAAAGAAATGATTAAATCCAAGTAATAGTACTTTATTAGAAAATTCGAAAATACCCCATATATCTTTATAGATATATTAACAACAAATCATTCGATAGGTGAATTTGTAGATCCCAGTGATCCCCTAAATACAATTAACCTTTAGGAAATAAAAATAAAAATTAAAAGAAATATTGAATAACCGCCGGTCAAGTAAGCTATTCAATTCATAAGAGATAATGAAATATAGAAATAAATTGATTATAGAATGTATAATTAGCACTTTTATAGGAATTGTATGAGCTGCGTCTATGGCTTTGCACTTTCATCGAAGACGGAAAACTTAATTCAATCCCTTCTCTTGGAGGAAAAATCGAGCGATTCTCATACGATATCGCAAAGGTTTATCAAGATAATTATTCCAAGAAATTATTGAATTCGTTTACGGCTTTTTTTTTACGGTTTACGGCGCAAAGGATTTAAAGTTATGGAAATTTTGGTAAAATATAAATGATATTTAAAAATAAAATCTTGAAAAATTTTCAGACACAAATAAATTACCAGAGCAACCTTGCCAAAAAATCAAAACAAGTAGAACTGAGTTGAAGTTGCTGAAGGCAGGCTTACGTCCTTATTTTCTGTGTTTGTTCCGTCTCGAAATATTAACCACAACGCCACTGGCTTAGTGTGACGAAAATATGTAAACGAGCTGGGAAAAAAGCACTCCCGTCAAATCGGGATAAAAAATTTCTTTCTCTATCACCTGGTTAAAGCGGTGATTTTAATAATGTTTCATATTATAATTTTATTAATTAATAAAGTACTTCTTGACTCAATATAAACATACAGTCCACTGACAAAGCAAAAAATATACGTTCGTTAAAGCGCATTTGGTCCGTCGAGCCGGAGGGCTAACTGTGCGATATGGATAAAATAAAACCAGATAAAAAATGAACAATTCAAGCTTAACAGAAAAGTTGTAAAGGAAACAAGAGCTACTAACGCAACAGACCTTGAAGTGCAGCTAAAGAGAATAGAGCAATACCAAAGGCGTAACAACAATTGCCCTGTTCGCACTAGGAGAGCTAAACCTCTATATGTTTTGTGGAATGACTCTAGCTGTTGAAAGGGCAAAGGTTAGGAAACTCTTTAATAGAGCAAAGAAATAAGGTGAATGGGACATTTGTAAAACGCCCCTAACCAACTATAACAAGAATGTTAGAAAAAGCACAACTGAATTCCGGAGGTAATTCTGCTTATTTTCTTATAAAAAGTAAATTCTATTTATGAGGGAGCTAGACTCCAACGTATCCTTAGAAGGGATGAACCTATATTGGTTGGTACCTTAAAAGAGGAGGATGGCAGCTTTACTAATACTGGGAAAGCAATTATGGAAGTTTGGACCTAAACGCATTTTCCAGGCGCTTGCGATATTAATAGCAATGATGGTCAGCACTTTTCTTGACTCTAAGTAAAGAGTAAATGGAGTCATTGGACATATCCTTAGTATCTTAACTACACCCAAGGGTATGCGGATGACATTGTCATCCTTATCCTAGGTAAGGATTTCAATAAAACTTATGCAAAGTGCCATTTGTTATGTTAGTAGGTGGTGCAAAGAGCATTTGACGTTAAGTCCTCAGAAGACCAATCTTGTATTCTTTACACGCTAAAGGAAATGGGATGGTTTTACTATCCCTAAATGTTTTGGGGTTCCCATCAATGTTGGTACTGAGGTGAAGCATTTAGACCTATTACTTGACCAAACGTCACCTGGAATAAACATGTTGAGTTCAAGATTAACTAAGCTAAGTGTTGTATTATGACATGTAGAAGAATGCTTGGTAAAAACTGAGGTCTCCAAGCGAAATTCATGTTTTGGATGTAGACTGCTATTATCAGACTTATTATAACTTATGTCTCTATTATCTGGTGGTGCAAGGTGGAACAAGTAACTGTGAAGGACAGGCTGGGAAGTCTGCAAAGACAAGCCTGCCTATGTTTCACAGGAGCTATGTCCTCTGCGCCCACCAGAGCATTAGATCTAACTCCTCTAGACATCTTCATTTGCAATACTGCAAGAATGACTGCATATACAACGATGATGCAAAGCAATCGTATGACACACTTTTGGCAATAGGTTATTCTAGAGAATCACCGAAATTATAAGGGATCCTATTTTTATAATGCCTTCTGACATCATAGAAAAGTCTTGCATGTTCAACAGACCTTTTGAGGTTGTTTCCAACCAGGGATGAATGGAGTGAGAACACGATCAGTTTACATAACCATGACAGTTTCAAGAAATAAAGGAAGTTCATTTTGATATTGAAAAGCTCCTTTACTGGAGCTGGAAGGCGGGTCTTCTGTCATATCCTCGAACGGTGTATCATCGTCCGAGGGAATTAAGGAAGCCGCGTCAGTCTCCAAGCAAGCGAAAGAATTATGGAAATTCAAGGCTTTTTAGCTTTTTTTTTAATTTTAAAGCTTTTTCAGCTTTAATTAGCAAAAGGAGCTTTTCTTGAACATGTTGGAGTTTTTTTAAACTTTGGCTTTTCAGATGTTTGGGGAAACAGAAAAGGTTTCAGTTTGTGTGCTGCTCGATTTGATGATTTTGGGGGCAGCAGTGGAATAACTAACTCCTGATTGAGGAGTGCGAGAAGTAAGTAATCGTTTCGCCGCAGGATATAAGCATTTATAATTAACTTTAACCGTGGATATCTCGTTTTCCAGCAAATACTGAGGACAACTTCGAGAATAGGAGGGGTGGTCACAGTGACACCTCTCCTTCGCTGTTCAAAAGCGCTGACATTGGAAACATCGCAAGGGATTTGGGATGTGAGGCCTGACGGATAAATTCTTGTAATCATCTTTTACATACTGCGGAAGGTCTGGCGTCGCAAAATTGAGAACAAGGTGCTTAGTGTCAATCACTTTGCCATCCCATCTGACTGCAATGCATTCTAACGCCACAAACCTTCTGATTCTGTAAATTCTCCAGAATCTTCTCCGTCGGCGAGTATAATAAATCTATTGCTGAGATGACTCCAGATGAAAAGTTAAGGTTGCTGTGAGGTGAAAAAGTCACTTCGAAGTTTGCCAAGCATTTCATGCTACAGACATTCTGGCTAGCATTTCATGCTAGCCAGAATGTTTGCTTGTGAGTTTGATGCAGCCTCAACAAGCAGATCACCTGAGCGCATTTTCTGAACTTCTTTCACTTCTCCATCAATCCCTGATAATCCTTTTGAAATTAGGAAATGAGGTATAGTAATAAAATTTCCCTCCTTCCTTTTAAAAATAAAAATATAGGTCTCATATTTTCAAATTGTTCCTCCTGTTATTCTCTATAAATTATAAAATTTCGGAACTTAACTGCACCACCAACCACCGAGTCTAACAAGGGGAAGGAGACCATCTGCACCAGTGCTAGCCAGATCCTATACGCTCACAGTACATCCCTGAAGTGGCCTCCACCCTTAACGAGTCACCCAGTAGATGTACCGATCGCTTGATCCATAAAGCCGATTGATGTGCTGAGGACCACAACACCCCTCCCGTTTACATGAAGCAGAGGCCAAAGTAATGTGTTGGTCTCTGGAGGCCTCAATTACCAGGATCCTCCTTTCCAGGGACACGGGTCTCCACGCACGGTAAACACGTGGGTGATTTAGTCCCCAAGAGGAGCTAATAGCAACAGAGCGGCGAAAGCTACTCAAGTTGAGGCCCTCAACCTCTTGCGAGGCAACCACACTGAGGTAGAAGAGGAAGAAAAATCAGAAGAGGAGAGGGGAAAAAAAGAAAAATGACAGATCACTAGGGAACCTCGGGATTGTGACACCCGTGTTTACCTAAAGAAGGTAAACCCCCTGAGGGGCAGAGGTGAATGCAGTGAGAACGCGATCAGTTTGGAAAACTATGATCTCATCTGTTTTACCGATGGATCTCGAAAGCATAACTTCTCTGGACTTGGTGTGCATGGGGTATCACCAAGCTTCAACTTCTGTAGGGGCCTTGTTGGCGCATCACATCATTTTTGAATGTGATTCTCTAGCCTCTTTTTGTTTTAATACTTTAGGATTCATCAATATTAAAGAGTTGCATCTTAGCCCGTAAAGGGTATGTCTGACTATATAAAGTGGGCAACCCAATTTATTGGAACTAAGAGTTCCTGGGTTTGAAGATATGGCACAAAATGCTATTGAGCAGACGTGCCCAGTACCGTGCAAGCCCATTAAGAAGAATACCAAAGGTAGTTTTCAAAACAGTTGTAGTTGGACTGTTCCGGGGCCGTCGCGAACATATTTCTCTCGCCGGACTTGATACAAGGTTCTGTGACGTCACAGACGAGAGCTGATGAACCGAAAGGTTCATTTCGACTCATTTTCAAACTATTGCTTAGTTAATGATTTTTACGCACGTTTGTCATTTAATATGAAATTGTGATACAATTATTAACCTTATAATTGTTAAAAATTAGAAAAATAATTATTTAACTTTAACAAAATAAACAATGTCATTTCTATGATTTTGTAATGTTATTATAACAGTGTATGAATAAACAATAATTAACAATTTTACGCAAAATATTTCTCGTCACAGATAGAATTATTTTCGCGAAATATATATATATAAACTCTAACATAACATTATTATTTAATTCATTAAAACTATTACTAAGATTTTTAAACCAGTTAAAACTCAACAAAATTATCTTCATATAAATAATATCTGCAGCATACCCTTAATAATTGTCTATGATGTGTTTATGATTGAAGAATTTTCAAAAAAACATTCATCTCTTTGATTACCTTTATTTTAAAAATTAATACAAAATTATCCTTAAGAAAATAAACTAGATGATTCATAAAATAATTATCAAAACAGTCATTGTAAATATTGAGTAAAAGTATTATTAATTTTATAAAAGCAATTATACAAAAAATACATTATTTTTACTGTGGAAATTGTAAAAGGTGATAATTCAAAAAATTGAAAAGTAAATTATTTTTCATTATAATAAACATACACAGTGAAAAAAGAGCCATGATTTTATTTACATAAATACAATTGGTACAAAAACATGCACATTTTATAAAATAATTTTGTCATATTTTCTGAAATCTTGTATAACATTTTCTATACTTATATCTAATGATACTTTTTATATGTATAACGCACAACTTTCAAAATGAATTAGTTTTGTATAAAAAAAATTATAAGTAATGTGATACATAAACACAAATATGTAAAAAATTTATAAAATTTAAAATTTTCTAAAATAAATTCTAATGAGACAAATTTTAAAAATGTAATTGATCAATTATTAGAAAATTTATCTTGCATGCTTCATATTATAATTATACATATCTATGAGATATAAAACTGAATATATCCTTACAAATTTTTAATAAAACAATTTATATAAATCAGACAATAAACTAAATAAGTTAAAATACAATTCTAAGCAAAGAAATGTTTTAAATTTATAAGAAGATTTCTATTAACAGCAAAATTAAAATTTGCAGTTGTATGTATTTACAATATTTTATAAATTTAATTCAGTAAAATTAAAAAAATTATCGATATTAAAAATCTTTTTTATTTTTTGATCAACTATTAATTAATGTAGAAATTTTTCTTTTTCTCAGTTCTACACAGTTTATGTTTTTAATCCACTTCTCTCTCTTGTGGGGATCTGAAGGAAACTTGAAAACTGTTGTTCAAGAACCTTCGGATTCATAATTTCAACGACATAAAGGCACACAACATTTCCGTCTATATTGATCTGAAATTTAAAAAAATTATCTTTAGTGTACTGTGAAACACATTAAAATAAATATTTAAAACATAAGTTTTGAATTTGCTCACAAAATGTCGTGAAAGTTTTATAGAGATATTACATTTGTAGAAAAATACTTGACAAATCATTTAGAGAACAAATATTTGATCAATGATTTTAAGGTTATGGTTCCATAAGATTAAAAAATTATAAGCCAATGTTTAAGAAAATTCACAGAAATTTTTAAGTTTCACATAACAAGTTCAATTATAGTTAGACAGTTAAATTATTTATAACAAAATTGATCACGACAAATTATTCAAAACAAGCTTACACAAAAAATTTAGATTTAAAACTTAAGCAATGTTTCGACTGCCACATTCTTAAATACTTAAAGTTAAAAAAATTCATTTTAAAATATAATTAGCTATATTTCCCGAAATAGAAACTAAGTAAAATACTAATGAGAGTTAATAAAAAGTAAACTACTATCAAAATTAACACGACTTAAGCAAAAATTGAAATTTTCTAGCACACAAGCAAATTTACTTCTACATTATTTTGAAAAAAACTTTTATCAATATCCTTTTGCTTTTCGATACATAGATTATTTCATTATTTTCAACAATTTAAAATTTGAAAATATTTCTAAAACTATTTACCCTGAAGAACTTTCTTTAATTAAAACTAATTTATGTGAAACTAAAACAGAATTTCTGGATTTATTTATCACTATTGATAGTTCTACTACATATATTGATGTCTTCGACAAAACTAATCAATTTAATTTTCATGTTAAAAGTTAATTTCTTGGAACTGCAATATTTCTTTAAAAATATACAGAAACGTAATAATTAATGAACTTTATCGCATTTATAATATCTGTAACAATTATGAATCTACTAAAAATCAAATTAAACGCCTAATAGCTCACCTAAAAAATAACAATATTCCAATTAATTTTATTTTAAAATATGTAGGAAGTAGGGAATCGCATGTAAGAATGAAGTAATGCAAAATTTTTATAACTACAGAAGGGCCACCCAAGCATTGAAGTTCTTACAAGAATCCTGAAAACACCTACATATATACACTTTATTTTATACATAACTTAAGCTTAAATCCCCTTTAACACATTTTAATTTCAAATTTACTACATGTTTCTAAACCATTCAACTTTTTGAATTTTATTACTTCTCGCAATATTTCTTTATTCTAATTTCAAATTTACTTTTGGCAACTTCCTACTATTCTCATATATAAATTCAATCCGATTTACTGGCACTTGTATTATGTATTTTTCTACTGGATGTATTTTCTATATGTATTTGTCTACAGTATTCATTTTTTCTACTGTATTTATTCATTCAAGGTACATTCAATCTTTAAATATATATTCTTTGAAAATATTATTCCACTAATATTTATAAACTTAATGTTAAATTAAACGCTGTAGATTAGTTTGATAACTGATTCTAAAATTGCATACGAAAAATTTTTATAACGTCAATCATTAGTGTATATAGATATTCATTTTGTTTTTCATTAGATATCTGGAGTCATTTTTGATCAATTTAGATAAAAGTAATAACTTTGTATGTACATCTATAGTTGAAAATATTTAGTAAGTAATTTTTAACTATTGTGCTTTTATTTTCTGTGGTTAAATCAGATGAATAATGTATTCAATAGTATATTTTTACAATTTTAATACTCATATTTTATGCTTTTGACAGCTTTTATGAACGCATATTGTAGAAAATAAAATATTACTTTGCTTAAAAATTATTTAGATACCAAAATTTACTTCACTTAGTTTCATATATATATATATATATATATATATATATATATATATATATATATATATATATATGCGAAAAAATAATCTCTAAAACAAAATATGATTGGCTGAATTTCTTTCCTTAAAAAATTCCCAATATTCCCTGAAATTCCCGAGTAAATTCCCAAGCTTCAAAATTCCCGAGAATTTTACATCTCTACTCAGAGTCGGCCAGGGGTGTACCTGGGCGGAACGAACGAAGTACGTCGGGAGATTTATTGGTAGGGTTACCCAAGATGTGAAAGCCGTTCCAGTACTCAGCGAAAAGCTGCAGGCAATGAAGCACATAGACAGACTTCTACCTTTGAACTTACACATGGGTGCTTTCGGTCCAACAGAAGCTGTACACTACCTCTTCCATATGAATCCCATACTAGTCATCGAATTTCTGACAGTCAACAATTTACTGGAATTGATCTGACAAATGTTAAATCTTTAAAGAGGATAAGCCACAAGTTTTTGAATTTAAGTTACGCTTGATATTAAGATTGAAATTTTACGTTTAATAATTATGTTGTATTTATTGGGCTTGTGCAAATAAATATTTTCTATTACTACATACGAATATGTATTATTTCAAATCTGATAGAGAACAAATATATCTTTCTGTGAAATATTCATACAATGACCTTAAGTCCATTTTGTTACACCTAATTTAAAATAGAAAATAACTAATTTATTTGTTGTTCGGATAAGACTGAATATAACTGAATACTAATCTTTCAAAATCTAGAAAAATATCAATTTGATTTTACTGGTAAAAAGTTCTAAGGTGGGATAAGCTGTCCCACAAGTCAAATGCAGGGAACACCTATTTACTGCCTACAGATGGCACCTGCTTGCGAAATTTTATTACACTGTAGTTTGGAGCCGGCAGAAAGGAGTTGCATTCTCACTCTCTTGCATATTGATATAATATTGGTCACTTTATCTGCATAGTTATGTCAATTAAAATTATTTTTTAAACTTATGTTGATAATTAAATCAGTGATCTATATAGTTACCGATTTGGAATTAATTCTAATATTCGGTAACTTAATTGGCGACTTCGAATAAAACATGCTGCCGCTGCTGATGGTCAAAACTTCGAAGTACAATCCAATTTAATCAAACCATCTGCTATCCTGTACCGCATATCCAAGTTTGCAGTCATAATATTTCATGGAGAATCCATCTTTTCTACTCTGGTTTAGCTTGTGATCCCAATTAACCATCCCAATTACCATCAGATCCTAATTAACCATGATGACATCCCAAAAACTGCGGTCGACGATCCTTTTGCACTTTTTGAATGTCAAAATACCTTTTGGTCTTCAAAACGGACATTTCAAAGGTACAATTATCAAGTAATATGTTTCAATTTCTAAGTACCATATTTTGATATTTTAATTGTGTCAGCAGACGCTGAATAACACGTGCAACAGCTCCGTAAAAAGTTTTTGAACGTTTAAAACTGCACGAATTAAAATTGAATTAATAATGCTTGCTAAGTAAACAATCGGTCCCTTTCTTAAGGTGTTAAAGCTCTCCCTGAACAATTGAAACTTTTACCGATTTTCCCAGAGCACAGACTATCATCGTAAAACTCAGACGTTTTATGGCAATGCTAAATTTTTTATCCGTGGTTTATCCCTAAAGCAGTAACTGCACAAGCCTCACAAATTACAAAAAGATTCTAAGAAAAATGACAAACATCCAGTGTTTTTGGTCGGATACAATCTCTATTTAGTTCAAAAAATATAAAACCGATCTCGTTACCTCTGCAACTTTAGCCTTTCTACCCCCAGTCAAGAGCTTTCTCTGATTGACGCCTCAAATTTTGGCATCGGTGTTATTATGCATACTGAAACTGCCCCGCAGCCACTATCATTTTCCTCTCGTAAATTAAATCCCACAGAAACAAGTACAGTACATATGACTGAATTTTTAGCAATATATTCAGTTGTAAAATATTTAAGACATAATCTCGAAGCCTTTAATGATCATAAACCCTTAATTGATGGTTTCACAAAAAATTCCGAATCCATTTCTCCCAGACAACTCGACTTCATACCTCAGTTCAGCATGGATATCAGATTGTTCTAGAGCTAACAATGGTATCTGACATCTCATCATGAATCAACAAAATATATTCTCAGTCTGCTATTGATTTCTCAGTAATTTTCAGAACACAAAAAACGGTGGCGAACTCCAGCGACTGATGTTAAATTCCCAGTCTTCCTTAAAGCTGCAACCTAGAAACTAACACTAACAACTGAAGTTATCCCTACATCCCGACAAAGTGCATCCCTACATCCCTGTAAACTTTCATCGTAAAATTTTTGACATCCTACATGGATTGTCACATTCTGGAACTCAAGCAACCAAAATAATGAAACAAGACTGTTATGTAAGAGCCTCTGTCAGCAAAGATGTGACTAAATGGACTATTACGCGTGTATACTATCAAAAATCTAATTCAAGGCATACCCACATTAGCAATTCAGCCCACTTTAGCAGTTCGTTCCACTATCTCATCGCTTCGACCACATTCATATAGCTCTAGTTGTACCACTTCCACCTTCAAAAGGTTTCTTATAGCTTCTCACATCTATTGATCGTTTCACTTGTTGTCCTGAAGCAAAACCCAATCAAAGACACTTCCGCAGAAACTGTGGCTTGTCCTCTTCTAGACCAATGGATTGGTCTTTTTGGAATTTCATCGATCATCACCACTGATCAAGGACCACAGTTTCAAACATAGTTGTTTTCGTCCCTAATTTTCTTTCTGAGAATAAAATAAAAGGCTTCCTGTGCAGAATTTTTTTCATCTTCTAAAATTCCCAAAATAAAGACAATTGAATTTCTACGGTAACTTTGGAGTGTTATGCAATCCCTTGTCTCTACACCAACATCTGCTTATATTCAGCCTCCAGTATTCGTCCACTTGATACATGCTCTCCTGTCTTTGTGCGACACGATGGTGTAAAGTTTTACAACAACGTGCAACGGCCCATTTCAAGTTTTGGAAGGAACTCCCACGCACTCTACTTTGGATGGAACAAACAGATGTAAAAACTTGAGTGAGCACTTTTATCATTTCTGAAGAAATATGAACTTACACATTTTTCTGCAGACAGAAGATTCGCTTTTCCGGCTGCATGCCGCATGAGACCTAACATTATCCCACACATTTTTTGCTGGAACAAAAGAATTTATACTGGATATAAACTTAATCCAATTGCTTCGTTTAGCTCTTCGCTTTACCTAATTTGCCAAAAATTAGTTCTTCGAAAAGCTATTTGATTTTTCAAAGTGGAGGTTTGCCACAGAAATCATTCCATCTTCTTTAGTTACAATGTGTATCAATGAAACGTTATTTCCCCATGGTTTTCAATTTATCAATAAGTTTCTCGATTTGGGAATATCAGCATCTGTAGCTACAATATAGTGTCAGTAACTAAATTGACTACTAGTCATTTTCATTCTCCACCACATAACTGGTAATTATTGTTCAAAAAGTGAAACACTTGTATTTTCAAAACAAGTAACGTGGTGTACATTTAATATCATCAAAAGACGTTAACGTGATACAGAAAAAAAAAACTGAGAATTTGTCACTAAACACTGACAATAAGATGAAAACGAAATAAATTGCTTGAATAACACAAGATCATTCACATCAATTCAGTCAAACAGCTCATAGAATCCATCAGAATATTTAAATTTCTCTTATAAAATATTAATATACAGATTTCAGAACATTTAACATTGAATTTATAAGCAAAACTTTCCTTTAGTATCAACAAGCATTTAGGTTTGCAATCATTAACTTACATTTCAATAAATGTCATTAATCAGCTTTAGTAATTAAATGTATACCAAATTAGGTTTAGGTTTACCAAATTATTTTAGGTTTATGAACATATTAGAAATAACTTTCTAATGGCATTTTACTTTTTGAAAGCTTTATTTAAAATTTAATGAATTAAAAAATTAATATTTAAGAAGCAAAATTTTAAGTGAATTGGTTAATCTCAGCAGCATTTTTAATATAAGTTACTTTTTTAATTTCAATTAATTATATTTACAAGCAAATTTATTCTCAAAAATGTATGTGTTTCAAAGTAAAGTAGTCACTCAAAATGGTAGGTATAAACACATTACAATCACATAATTCAAATCATTTCATTGCTACTGTGTTTATTTCTCGAACTTTATATTCCACAATGAATTCAGACCTAATATTTATAATATTTAACAAGACATAAGCCAGTTAATATTATTGGAAAATTTTTCCTTTATAAAAATTGGATGAGATCATTTATTACTCTTTTTTTCCTCAATATTTTACCTCAGTAAAAGACAATAAATTTAATTTTGAAAAGCATAGCAGAAAATCGATTTTTGTATCAGTACAATTATAAGTCCTATTAGATAGCTACATGAAGATAGTAGTTAAAACAAAATTTAAGTAAATGACGAGCATAATGCAGCAAGGTAAAAAGATAGAAAAGAAAGTTAAAAAAATAAATTTCATTTTAGACTTACTTTGTCGAGTGAATGGGAGGATGTTCGTCACTACTGATATCGCTTTTCTTATTGACTTGAACATTTTTTGAGCCTAGAATAAAATAAGATTTGTAACTGCAACAATGTGATTTTAACATGATATATATTACACAGTTTAATAGGGCAGATAATTTATTTTACTGTTTTTAAATTCCATGTATTTTATTAAAGTACCCTCAAAGCACTGGAGATCTTTGAGACACAAATTCTTTCTTTCCCGCTCTCTGATAGGGGAAGAAAGAATTTTATTAAAGGTTTAATTTTACACACTAGTGATATTTTTGTTTTACAAACTCATGATCAAGCAGGGGATAAAGCTATTAACTATTACACTGAAACCCTTTCATGTCAACCCTTTATTTTCCAACCCTGCATTTCTTTCAAAATCAAAGTGGCCGATGATAGGTCATTTATTTTGCTAGTCATGGCATGTTCTATATTGGCAAAATCTTGACGCCCATAATTGTGGTTATCTTGGCCAGGCAGCCAATATTCAGCCAAACTATTTTGCTAATTGGGTATTTTTAAATTAAGTGACAAAAGTTTTCCCCGGTAAGCCTTGATAATGGTTATTGGTCCTATAAAAATAGCCAAGTTACACTAATCTTGGGTGTGACATGATTTTTTCCCAAAATATATTACAGCAAATCCAATTTGGCTACCTACTTTTCTAAGCTGTTTTAATTCTATTTTTGTTTATAAGAATTAACTAATCGTGATTAATTATCTATTTGATCTTAAAATTATGCATAAAAAATAAAATATTTTATGTTTGTGTACATTATATTTTATTTTGCATTCATAATTGTTCTGTATATTTTTAACCATGAAATTACTGTAAAATACAATGTTATTGTTATGCAGAAAATAACAATTTTATTTGTTTCATAAAAAAAGTATTTACATGTATTTAATCATATATAAACTTCTTATAAATGCATTTATAAAATAATATTAAAAAAGTATTGCTACGATTTATTTGACTTTAAGAGATAACCTTGAAATTTATTTTTTTTATTTCATTTTTGACGATCAAATTATAGTATTGATGCCAATAAATGCTGATTTGATAAAAGCAGCTGGTTTACAAGTTTGTTTTCTCTAACTTATGTTATCAAAAATAAAAAATTTTATCAACTTTTTGCTAGCATAATTAACATTTTGTTAATTTCTATATTTTTATAAATTTATATTTTAAGAACATAATTCAAAAGCTTCAAGTCTTATTGTATTATTCTTTATTTGAATTCATGGCATCTTCTTTGGTATTTATATTTTTTCCATTTTCTACATTGCAATTATCTATACAGTATATCTATCTATAATATCTAACTATAATATCTAACTATAATATCTACTTGGTAAATAACATCTTAATATGAATAGTTTCCATTGGATTTATTGATATACTTACGTAAAATTAGTTTATTTAAAATTTTGGTTACAGATTTGTTTTGCAAACAACTGTTCATTTGCTCAGCTACTTATTGGTTAATTACTTAACTGTATGTTTTGACACGAGAAAGTTTTTCTTTGTTGATTACAATTGTGTTGTATACATTAAAAACATCTTTAAATTTCCAACTTGAATTTCTTAATGCATGGAAATTCAACTTATTTATTTAAATCAAATTTCAGTATTGATGTAGTATAAGCCAGAGTTATTT
This sequence comes from Latrodectus hesperus, assembly GCA_037975125.1. Taxonomy (NCBI): domain Eukaryota; kingdom Metazoa; phylum Arthropoda; class Arachnida; order Araneae; family Theridiidae; genus Latrodectus; species Latrodectus hesperus. Next base: position 54,370 of record JAJQOW010001252.1, read on the forward strand.
ACTCTAATAATTAGCCTACTAAATTTTATCTACATAGTGTACTAAAAATTTCACTTGATAAATGAAATTATAAAAAAATTTATGACATTTTTGTAGTTAATAAGTTATAAATCAGTATAGTTTTTTATATTGTTGACTACGTTTTTCTAAATTTTTATTTTTTATTTAATTAAGATTTATGTGCTATAAAATTTCAAAATGTTTGCATACACTGTAAAGTTATTTTTAAATTCAATATTAAACATGCATTAAATTATTTGAATATTAATTTCCATCATCAGAAGGTAAGGCTTTTTCTCTATACTTTTACTTGCATAAGGTGCAACATTATCGCTAAAAATGAAAGCTTCCTTCTAAATTAGTAATTCAAAAAAATTCCTTTCTTATCATTATGAGCAACATATAATCTAGATAAACCCAAAGCCAAGGTTGGTCCTTAAATGGACATCCAGATTGGTCCACTGTAGATTGCTAAACTGAATCTTGACAACAGACATTGGTCCTATATAACAAAATATACACCATCCAGGATTAGCCGCCAATAATGTATCTAAATGAAGCCATGATTAGCCAAAATAGAGACAAGCTATTTTGCAACTTGGGTAGTTAGCTATTATTATCCAGTTAATAAAATAGGCTTTTAGGCCAATTTTAACTAGCCATAATAATAGCTCAGAATTTTAACTAGGGCAAAGCATTTAATTCAAAGAGATAGTAACGTTCTCCCTCCTTCATAATCGGAAATGGTTATCCGTTATGAAAGAATTTCTATTGCGTAGGTCTTGGAGGAAAGAATGCAATAACACTATGTCAGATGCTAATTTTTAAATTTATTTTCTAAGCATCACATAACAAAATACATTAGAAATCAAATATGGCTTGTGAAGCCGATAAATATATTCATAAGAGACTGGCGTCTCAAATACTCTGAAGAATCACATACAAATCTGGCTTAAGAAGCCCAAACAATTAATTAACCATTAGTTTCGAGACTGATGTCTCTAATAACAAAACACTTTTTAATAAAACGGCTTGAGAAGCCGAACTAATCGGTTATTTAGACAAAAGAAGACTGGCGTCTCAACGAGCATAATAATGTCATATCTAAGTAGGCTTCGGGAGCCTAAAAAACAGCCATTTTTTTGTTACAAGGCCAGGTCTTCTCTCTCCTGCACCCACCGCCGAAAAATCCACTCCAAACTAAACTAAAGGAAAAAAAAACTCCTTCGCCTCTGTTTCACCCTTCTCCTCCCCGGTCGTAAAGGGTGGTGGGGTAGAGGAAGTAATGACCGGATGTCGTCTCAAGAAGCTTCTGACTTTCACAGAGACAATGAATGATAAATACTATTAAGGAAAATTTAGTTAAATATCTTTTTAAAACAATGGAAAATCCAAATTTTCTCTACATGAATAACAATGCATTTTGTAACAATAACACATTTTATCGACACACACATATATACCTCTATACCTATATATCCTGTAACATGAAGCATACCTCTTTGTTTCATCTGCAATAGAATATAAACAATCTTCTAAAAAATTTCAAGATCATCAACTAAAATATTTATTGGTTTAGATGTACTTAAGTCACTGTGTACTTGTCAGTAAAAAGTTATAAGTTTGTCATTTGTTTTGCATTACATTATACAAAACTAATTATTCATAGTAATCTGCATCATTATTTTAATCAACAAAATTTTCATCCTTCATTTTAGATTCAAATACTGAAATCAGAATCTATTATATACAAAATTTTCTTCTTGAAATTTAACTACACACATTTTAATTTCTTCAACAATCAAACCCTTACGACCTGAATGCATCAAAATAATTTTCAAGTGACTAAAAACGCAATTGGTTATGAGGAAAAAATATGCAGAAGTGAGGCAGAATATGCTTCCTTTTTTAAAAGAGCCAATAAATCCGTTTTTTGCCAAAATTCTCCACTCCAAACATTAATCAGTTTTTACAAATTTCAGACACAAAAGAGCAATAATTAAATCTTCCTTGACAGCTTGAAAAAATTTGAGCAGGAAAAAATTTATTTTTTCAAAGACGGAAAAATGTATGGTACAATTTTCTCATAGTCATTTTCTGAGACACTCATTTACAGGGTACAACAGGTGTATCAACAGGACAAAAAGGTAAACACTTCTTTGTGTATGTACTGTTTACAAAAAAGCATCCAAGAAACTTGTATTTGGTATTTATCCAGTTGCAAGTTTAACAATAGGAGTCAAACTAAAAAATAAACTTGCACGTTAACAATTACTGATAGTAAGCCAATACAACATGTAAGTTTTTTAAGTTAAATTATTTTGAATTTTAGCCAATTATACGAGTAAAAAAATGAGCACTAAGAAATTCTAACCATCTATATAACAATAATTGACACAATCTAATCATAACTTTACAATCTAAACATAAATTTTCAGAGTTCATAGTTTGTTGAAATGTTTTATTATTATTATTATTATTAGGAATTTCATATAATT